>MU745468.1:0-76492 GCA_026770625.1 Nicotiana glauca
CTTGGCATCCCGAGAAGGTTCCAGATTTGGCGAGGTGGATCGAGTGCTTGGACAGGAGGTTCCCATATCATCTCCAATTCTGGGCCATCATGGTCGATAAGTGCTGGGTGGCCAAGAACCATGGTAAGGTTTCTTTTCTGCACGTGTCTCATATTTTATATTCTCCTTGGGCTCCAATCATCATATTGATGCAGGCCTTGGAGAAAAGATGCTAATTAGGCCACCCCCTGGTGGTAAAAAGGAGGCATTGGTGCTCAGCACGAGAAAGAAAGGGAAGATAAGAGTGGCCGTTGCCCGACATGACGAGATTGCTGTCCCAAGCTCTGACCCAGATCCTAGTGTAGGCAGGGAAGATGACAATGATGGCAGTCCGCTAAGGATGAGGTTGAGGACCAGCGAGAGGGGTCCATAGGTGCCCCGGTTGGAGGCTATTGAGTCCGGGATGGCGAGAGCCAACAAGGCTAAGGAGCCGGAGGTTGTTGATAAGGACACCGATGTGGTTTCTAACCGCTTGGCTAGATTCGATGTTGCTTCTACCCGCAGGCTACGAGTTTAGATGGGACAGAGTTCGGAGCCTTCCCAAGGCATGGGCCGCTATTCGATGGAGTTGATGACCCGAACGACTTCACCCAAAATTGTTCAACCTCGTCAGGAGAGTTGAGAGATGCGGGGAGGATGGTTGGTGCCACGACCGGTACTTCCTTCAGAGGAGAAGGCTTTATTGCCAACATCCTCGATGGCGTACCTGATGAAGTTGACCTTGACGTATCTGGCACCGTCGATGCAGCAGAGAAAACCATACGGCATGTGACAATTTCTCTTTGCCATCAGGCGTTATTCATCATTTTTCTTAATTTCCTTATTGCACCAGTGCAAAGAGATATACGAGCGTGTCATCTCTCGGCTCCATGGGGAACTTGCATGCTACGAGAAGGACCGTGATGCCATCGCTTCAAAACTGCAAGACTCGGAGTCTCGAGGCGTCAGGGGAGATGAGGAGTTGAAGGAGCTTCGAGCCTCTTTAAATGTGTCACTTCAGGAGAAGACCGCTCTTACTGCATAGGTATTTTTCTTTTCTCTTTTATATTTGCTCCTCCGCTTGGTATCTATATATGTGTTTTATGTTCATGTATTCGCCGTCTTGCTTCATAGCGAAGGTTGACCAGGGAAACTCGAGGATCGACGAGTTGGAAGCAGAGGTCTCCGGGCTGAGGGAGTGGAATGAGAATGCAACTGGGGAGTTGGAGACATCACAGAACCCTCTTTCAAAGCCAGCAAGGAGATTGTTGCTTTGGCAGGGGCTAAGCTCAATGTGGAACGAGACGCTGCTGCTTACAAGGCAGACGCGGCCATGGCACATGCGGTGGCTCGAGACATATCCCTGGCGACCGAGCAGAAACTGACCTGTACTGTTGACCATGCCAAGGCAAAAGGGAGGAGGGAGGTCCTAGAAGAACTTAAGGCCTGGAGCTTCGAGTTATCGGCCGACATGAATGAGGCCCGTACGACAGAGGAGGCACTAGAGAATTTAGTTGTTACTGATGAGGGCGAAGAGTATAGCGGTGAAAAGTAGTCTCCGAGCCTTCCCTTCTCTTTTTTGTATGCCCCTTCTTCTTTCTTTTTTGTTTCATATGTTCTCCCTTCCGGGAAATCAATACTGCAAAGATATATGACTGTTTTGTTAATATTTGGAGGGAGCCTTTATTCCGGTAGTTTTTCTTGCTTCATGGCACCGATTATTGGGCCTTCGGAGCCTTTTTGTATTTTGTAGCCGAGGTTGAGCTGATAGGTTCTGCGGTAAGACATCGGGGATTCCCCGAGGTCTTCCCCCTAATTTTATGAATTACGTGGGAACCTGGAGTAATTCCGCCATTGCGTTCCCCAAGGGGAGGGTGACGTTAACGCGGCCAAAATTAATTGGTCTGTTTGGACAATAGGTCGGTTGTTGCCTGGCTCTTATATATTCGTCAATCCCTCCCTCAAGCGATGATTCTGCAGTTTCTTTCTTTGATAAATCGGTCTCTTCAGTAGAGCCAGGTGCCCTCCACGAGCTTCTCCACTTCTCTGCTTCAAGTGATTTTTGCATGGATATCCTCTTTTTACCATTATTCTATCGTGGCCATGGCCGCCGCTTTGATGTCTGATGCTCGTACGAAGGAGACTCCTTCTTGTATTCCGTCTTCGGCTGGCGATAGTGGCCCTCCTCTGACATTGGAGGAGCGGTATTTGGAGTGCACTTCCTCGAGAAGTATTGTTATGTCGGGGAAGCCTCCCAATATTCCGAGCCACCGGGGGCATGTGTCGAGAATTACCTCTTCGGTGGTAGAGGAGGACTTTGGGGCAATCAGGAGAAAATGTGGATGGGGGGAAAGCGTGGTTCTACAAGCCCCATCCCCCTAGGAGAATGTCATAATGTATGTTGAAAGTTTCTTGAGCGTGTATACTGGTGTTCTCTCGTCGGGTTCCCCCGATCGGGTTGTGCTTGATTTTTGTAAAAGGTATCAAGTAAAGCTGGCGCAAGTTCATCCCTTCATATGGAGCATAGTACGGTCGATGAGATACTTTGCCGACAAGGCTGAGATAGATTTCACCCTTAGTCACCTCATAAGGTTGCACCGGCCATTATGCTTCCGAAGCCTGGTTGCTCTTTAGCGTAGGTCTACTCGAGCTCCTATGATTGGTGGTCAAGAGGATGAAGACCATAAATGGATGATCCAGTTCGTTCGGGTTCGGACGACTGACATCGTCCCTAAAGAATTCCTACCGTTCCCTGAGAAATGGAGCTCCACACATGAGCACTCTATTCGAGTTGTATTTTTCTTCATATGAGGTCGGGCTCACAGTGATTTCTTCTCGTCTTTTGCTTACAGTAATTCGTGGGTTGCCTGATGAGGTTCCAGACTTAGCCGAATGGTCTCGTAACTGGCATCATGCTGGACTTATGATAGGCGCCAGTGGTGAGATATTTCAAAAGGGAGATAGGAGGTAAATTAAAGTGGTAGGTGCCCGGCGTTCTCTTCCCACCCTTCTCTTTTCTTTTTTAGGGGAGTCCTCCTCTTTGCTGACCTGCTTGGTTCCTTTACTATAGATGACGGGAGTTCATTTGAGGTGAGACCTCCGGTTCAAGAATTGAGTAGTGCTGGCAAAAGGGAATATGTTTCGCAGTGTGAAAAGGCTTCCGATGATGCACCTTCTCCGCAACGGATGAGAGGAAATGACTCGATCGGTCAGCTAGCTTCCGGGGCTGAAGCTTTATTGGACATAGCTTCGAACCTCAGCGAGGCTCATCGTTTTGGCCTTGCGGTGAGTTTTTGACCATGGTAGGGATGTTTCGGCCTGGTACTTTCTTCGTTTTTCTTCATACGCTTGGCTTCTCTCTTCCAAGCTTTTGACAGGCTCAAAGTTGAGCTGCTTCATTGCGGGACCCATCTGCAGGAAGCTTGGGAAAGGGGGAAGTCCCTCCAGCTTCTATACGCGGTGAAGAAAAATAAACTCATTTCTTTAAGGTGCAAGGCGGATCAAAGCCACGCTCGGGAGACCCTCTTGGCAAAACAGGTATTATGCCTTCTGTGTTGGCCCGTACTTCCTTCCCATACTTTTTTTCTATCTTTTCCACCCTTTGAAATGCTGCTGTTCCAGTTCAAGGGCAAGGCGGATGAGCTGGAGCAACTCTGGGGCGAGGTTGGTGCTGCCAATCGAGAATCTGCCGAGCTGCGAGCGTGTGTTAACGCTTATTCGGAGGCCAAGGAGAGAGCTCAGGCTGTGATATCTGCTTTTGAGGTGCAACTTTAGGCTGCTCATGCGAATGACTCCGCTCGAGCGAAGATGATCACGAGGCTCTCATTCGAGCTGTCGAGGGCGAAAGCCGAGGTGGCGAATGTCCAGGCCGAGGTCATAATAAATAGCACCCGGGCGGAGTAGGGCTGAGCTGAAGAAGGCCCTTAATCATGCAGGAAATAGCAGGGAGTATGAGAGATGCAGATCCTGGAGGGAGACCCTCGAAGAGGTTCATGCCAGAGGTTTCGATTTCTCGGGGAGATCGGGCACGCCAAGGGAGCGGAGTTTGATGCCAAGTTTCTGATATCCGATGATGTGGAAGAGGCTGATGTGCCATAGCTGCAAAAAAGGGAAATAAAGGGGGAATAAGCATTCCCTGCCTTCATTGCTTTGTGTATATATATATAGATTTCATCATACGACGCAGGCCGAGATTGCGTCTTATCATTGACATGTAATAATAAGGAGGATGAGGCCCCGAAACCTGTAGTTTCTATACTTTTGCTTGCTGGAGTTTTTTTCACTGGATCAATTCAATCGTGGAGTAGCCTTTAGGCTTGCATTTTTTTGATTACTTTCGGGTTCAGTCTTCGAGTCGGGATCCATGGATGCTTAACTTACCCTTTAGCCCGTTTGGGCTGGAGATAGAGGTTTTTATTTTCTGCTCTTGGGTATTTAGTGATTTTTCGGGTCCAGTCTCCGAGTCGCATTGTGATTTGAGCTGTAATTGACCCTTTTTGGAGGCTCCGATTGGAGACAATGGCATTGATGTCACGTTCTTGGGAGTGTTACGATCTTTGAGTCCAGTCTCCGAGTCGCGTTGCGACTCAAGCTGTAATTGACCCTTAAATCCTATTTGATCTTTCGACCAGCGATGGTGACCTATTGAGGTTATTTTTGCAAAATAACTTATTTGGCCAAAAGGTGGCTAGAAGTGTAAAATTTGGCTAAGACCCCGCAAAGTCAAGAACCTAAACTCACTAGGAAGACCGGATCCTATGTGGGTTGCCTACGTATCACGCCCCGAAAGACGAGAATCAGGTTCGCGTAGTTCGGGCAGATTGGATACGGTTGAGAATTAAACAAAAACAACTAATTTAGAGAAAACATATTTTTTCGTCTTTTCCTTGCAAATGAAACATGCAAGCTCTTTTTGGATTTTCTTTTTCCTCTTTTTTTGATTTTTGATTTTTTTGTAAAATGATAAATATGCAAAATCTTTTTGAATATTTTTTCATGCATATATATATATTTTGTCTTTTTCCTTAATAAAAAATGTAACTGAAACAAAGCTGGGTCCTACTTGCTTTGTTTTCACACCTCACCCTCTCTTTTTTTCTTTTTCTTTTTCTCTTTCTTTTTCTTTCTTTTTTTTCATTGTTTTTCTTTTTTTTTCATTTGCCCTCAACTATCATTGGTCCGCCAAATGACCCTTTTACCCTTGAATAAATGCAACATGTAGTACATAGGATGCATCGAAATGGTCTGTTATTTTGGGTACACCTGTCCTAGACGGACCCAACCCCTGTGTTGAGTCCCTTAAGTCAAATTCACATGATGCAAACAAGCGTTCCTACTAGGGATCCGGCATGAAGTTTTGTTCTTCTAAGTTTAAACCCTAGGTTTATTGGTCTCGACCTAGCTTACCCGAGCGGACAACTCGGGCCGAGGGGGAGGTAGCGTACCGGGGATACAGAAGCTCCGCCGGCTTAGAAACTTATCCAAACCTTGTTCTAAATGGGAAAAGACTCTAAACAAAAGAGAAGTTACACAAACTGCACCCTTATCGATGATGTAGAAGACTCATAGAGAGGAAGGGATTCGTAACAATTTATATACAATTCAACAAATATCAAAGCTGTAAAACAATTAGCACGTAAGGCATGAAACATATAGGAAAATCAGATAAAGACAAATATAACAATTTTACTGAGCTCGAATTCTGACCCCTGAACAAAAGTTCTGGGTCCTTGTCCCCAGCAGAGTCGCCAGAGCTGTCACACCTCCTTTTTACGCTTACTACACCCCGTGAAGGGTATAATAAAAGGAGTTTTTCCAATTAAAGGACAATTGAAACGGGATTTGTTTATTAAGAAATTCAGAGTCGCCACTTCGGAGATTTATGGTATCCCAAGTCACCGGTTTGAATTCCGAATCGAGGAAAGGGTTTGACTTTATTTAACAGTCGCGAACCAGAAATCCGGGTAAGGAATTCTGTTAACCCGAGAGAAGGGGTTAGGCACTCTCGAGTTCTGTGGTTGTAGCACGGTCGCTCAACTGCTATATTTGGATAAATTTTGATTTTTATACATGTTAGGACTATAGTGTTATTTTGAATTATTCACCGCTTTTAGTCGATTATTAAGAGAGTAAACGTCGTTTAAGAATGTGTTTTCGGATCACGTCACATGAAATGCACCCGGATCCTTGACACAATCTTATTCGGCGTTTTGGGATTTGGATTTGGGTCGCATGAAATGTACACCCGTATTTAGGAAGGTAAAATTATTAAAAACACGCCTAAAGTGACTAACGCGTTATTAACTTTGTGGGAGACCATGAAAATTCGCTAGATGGCACGTCCCGAATTCTAAGCATTTTTATTCAAGTATTATTTGAGGGCCCCACAATATATGTTGTGTTCGGCGAGGCTCATCTCATTTTTTATTTTTAGTTCAGTCTATAGCAACTACGATTGTCTATTTATTTTTTGTCTGTAAAGGGCCTGATTACTTTGCATTTATAAGTTCGGGCCTTGAGTTCAAGTCTGAATTCAAACAAAAGGGAGGACCCTCTTGCAAAATAATTTCCCATATTCGATTAATACAAGATTAATTAAGTGAGGGCCATAAATTATTGAGAAGTGATGTAGAGAATGGAGTAAATTAGTTAACAACTCTCAACAGCCCAACTTCTTAAAGCCAAAAATTTATTATAAGATCTAGATCTCCCCAATTTTAAATCAAAGACCAAATATTAGATTTTAAACACCACCCAACGGCCCAAATTTCAGAACCCTTTTGAGTTATTCTATTTTGTTCCCTTTTCCAAATCTTATTTGGCCAAAATAAGAATTTCATGCAAGATAAATCTAGAATTGATATATGTATCTCAAGCACTCAAATGGACTACACGTGACGTAAATAACTTGAAATAAGAAAATATCTAAGATGTAGCTCTATGGCGTTAAACCTTTAAAACCAATAAAAAATGCATCAAACTCATTCAACAGATTCATGATTTTAACATATTTGCAGCCACAAACATATCATTTCAATTTAACACTCATTAATGCAGACAAAATTTCAATAAATATCATGGAAGCAAACACAGAAGAATTAAAAAGGAGAAGATGAGACCTCTAGATAACTCCGAGCCGATGTACAAGCAGTCCAAATGGAAATTATCCAAAAGAGAAAGTCAGGACGGAACGTGGACAGAGGAAACCTCGCCGGACTTTGACGAACTCAAACCTCGACACTCACCGGAACTAATAACGCTGCTACCATAACGATGGTGATACTGGAACCAGACCCAAACGACATACGCAAAAGAATGCGGAAGAACTATTTCTAGCCAAAATCAGCACAAAAACATCACAAAATCCAGAACCTATTAGATTTACACGCCATCCGACATAGAAGTAAAGCACGCGAGAACAATGGTGATGAAACTGTGTACTGTTTTCTACTCGTTCATCGTAGACGATGCGACTCCGACAATACAAAGACAACAGAGGGTGGAGGAAGGAAAAGGAGCTGCGGCGATGGTGAGCTGAGGTCGTTTGGTTCTGTTTGTCGCGTCTGGAACTTGTTAATCCGGCGAACTGCTGGAGCTCGTTTTTCCGGCGAGCTGCTGGAGCTCATTTTTCCGGCGATTTATGGTAAAGAAAATGGGAGCCGCGACGATGGGAATGGGATCGATGGAGGGTCGTTTTTGTTGGTGAAGGCTTAGAGTCGATGACTGTTGTGTGTTCGACGTAAGGGGGTGTTGTTTATGGACTGGTTAGCTGCTGCCGCTAGTTTCCGATGTGGCCGGTGGTGATGGGGTTCAGTTAGGGGTCTTAGGGTTTTTGTTCTCATTTTCTTCTGAAGAAGATGACCAAAAATGTTTTTTAAAAATCCCTTCCCCTTGTGTGTGTATTTTTTGTGTGTTTTATAGTAGTGTATAGGGTGTGTGTGGGGAATAGTTTTGGGGGGGAAATATTTTGGGGAAGGTATTTTGGAGGGAAAATATTTTGGGGAAGGTCTTTTTGGGGAGGGGGGGAATTTGGGCTTTTCAAATGTTTGGCCAATTTGAATTTAAGACCAAGTCTTTTCACTTCCCTCTTCTTTTTGTTGTTCTTTTCTTTCTTTAATTAATTAAAAACCTAAACTAAATTCCTAAATTAATTCATATTATAAAATTAAGCTAATTATCTAATATGTAAAAATGATTATTTTTTTGTGATTTTTTGATTAATAACACAATTAACTCAATTTAAGTAATTCCTAAATGCAAGTTGAACCTAAGGTAACATGAAATTAAAATGTGACACTTTTATTGTTTTTCTATGATTTTAAAAATGTTAAAAATGTCTGAAATGCATCTAAATAAAGAAAAACACCTAAAAATCAGTAAAAATTATTTTGGTCTATTTTTAGGAGTTATTTTCATATAGGGAAAAAATCACGTGCTCACACCTATAAGCCTTAGAATCAAATTTCCAATATTCGGAGTTTTATTTTTCTCTATAGTATCACAAACTCCTATCAACACTATGTATAAGTCTAAACAAGTTGTACCTAGCCCTAACCATAACTCAAATACTCAAAATTCAAATACCACATAACTCAAATACTCGTAGCAATGATTTCTAATCACAGTAGCTGCTCAAAACAACCTAATACGGTAATAAACCTCATATCCAACAAAAACCTCGTTCTATAACCTTTGTACACTGTCGATGATGAAAGAAACATGAAGAAATTCTAACCGTTCAACATACCAACAAGTTATGGAACTCCCTCTCCTTCGACAAGAACTATAGCCGATTTCTAAGTCGACCTCCGATATTATCCTTCCAACTGTGCTGTAATAAATTCCACCAGTATCCATTCTAGGTCCAATGACCTTATCTCATCCAACACAGCCATTCTAGTGTCATTCCATATCAACACAATCTAAAGCCACAACATGTGAAAACCTTGCACCAATAAGCAATAATCCAAATGTACTCAAATCATGGAAAATGACTCAAAAGAGAGAACTGTACCGCAATCTTATCAATTACTGGCACAACAAAATAGTGAAAATCCATCACATCCCGTAAGACCATCACCCAAATCTAACACAAAGGTTCATACCTCAACATAACTTCGCTGCAATGCATGACCCCATCCAAACACTGATCAGTGGCATACACCCGAAGCCAACCTATCAAAATCAATAAACACGCACAATTTGAAAACAAGTACTCAAAGTGCATTACAATAACCACAGAGAAGCAAATGACACAATGCCACACAAAACCCGCAAGAACATAACCAATACGCCATGAATCAAGCAATACCCAATACTCTTCTCTCTCAAATTTTGCTCCAAGACCCCAACAGAACCGCACCATATGTGCATATCACCAACGAATCAAAACTCCTCAGAGCATAGAAGAGTAATTCTGAGATCATTTCAGAACACGATTAAGCTTAACAACAACTGAATGGAACATCCTCAATAATAGCGTTATGAAGCCAACCAATCCGGCCCGATGTGGAATACACATCCTCAACGGGCCTACCAATGGAACCCCAAACCAGTTCTAGTCACCCACAAATACATAAATAACCCTCCGAAAGTCCCCAATGACTGAATCATAACGCATACTATTATCTGGCTAGCTTCGGCCACGACTTCATAGTCCACAACCATGATACAATCTACTCTTTATAACTCCCAATCTCAAAATCTATGGAACATACGAATCACTACATCTGACCCCAACTCCACCGCTCGAATATCGAACGCATCTATCATGCACGATTATCCACGAGATATACTTCTAAAATTCTTCTATGCCATATAGAAAAAATTGAATAGCAGCAGTCGATCAACCAGGAGAGTGTCGCAATACCAATGAAGTATTTATAAATGAAAACACAGTGCACCTTCTAAAATGTACACTCTCCTCAAGTAATACAATATAGTAATATCATTCACTTAATCATCTGAAACCGTCTATACTGCCAAAGAATTTATGATCTTCCCTTCAGAACTGAACTGTGACCTTGCTCATGCAAATTTCAATTACATACAACACACTGCATCTACCATGCCATCGTATGAACAATATGAGAACTTCATAATCCAGTCCGAATCAGAAGCAACCACATACTCAATTAGCCAAGGACTTTCATTTGATTTCATCCAGGAGAAAATCACTATACACCACATGCTAATCACGCCAGTAAGAAATATACTCCTCGAACTGTGGTAGAAACCATTGAGAACTCTTCGAAGCTCATTTGAACATAATGAAGCTATCTTAACGAAATCTATCTAACTCAACCGAGACACGCAGGTCGCCAAAACCCAAGAGTATTTCCACGAAGCACAAACTTGTTGCTCCCAAATGCGCACGCAAGTATACGTGGTCGACAAGTAATATAGGATTGTAAGTCCAGATATCGGACCCATAGGGATTTGTAAGTAGCAGATTAATCAATTAAAGAAAACAAGTTGGTGAATGATAGAGATGAATTCAATGTGAGTGAATATTCCAGAGCTCTGGGTTAGCTAAAAATCCCGTTGAGTTTTCCACTTAAATCGACTAATTAATTTCTCTGGTTTATCGGCTGACAAGGTTATTATTGCTCGTAGCCTTCTCCCGAAGTACAACTCATATATTCAACCTAATCTAACACCTATTTTCCTATGGAATTAGAATTAACAAGAACACATTAATAATTCTTGTATAGTAACGAAGCAAGGCGATTAGGTATATTCCTATCCTAACAGCAAATCCGCTTCCCCTGAGAGTTAAGATCTAGCTCTACTCAATCTTATATGAAATCTAGGATTCCCTCTCCCGAGTTCAATCCTAGATTAGTAGATAGTATTCAATTGGTGATCAATCAATCAAATAATTAAGCACAAGATTGAATAAATAAACCAGTATGATAAAATAATAAGAAAATTCAAGCTTCAAACCACAACGTTCATGTAGCACCGAAAACACTAGAACTAATGAACTAAGAAATTAAAGGAAGAGAAGAGAAGAAAAAATAGTTAGAAATATCCTCCAAGCGTGGTTGTGTTCCTCCAAGTGAATTCTCCTCCAAAATATGTTAGCTCCCTCCAAAGTGGTGTCTCCCCCCTTCACAAGTTTAGTCTTGTTTTTGTACGTGTTGGGTAGGTCTAGGGTCGAAGCAACCGTGTTCAGGGCGAAATCGGAGAAAATTCACATCACTGGCGCCCTCCACGATGCTGCCATATTTTTGGTTACTTATTTTGGTGCCACGGGTAGGGCCAGGCGCCACCAGTGGCGCTGAAATGTCAAACTTCCCTGATTTTGTATGTTTTGTCTCTAATTTCTCATATTCCGCCCCCGATTGCTCCCGGATCATTTATACACATAAAAACACATCAAATTAACATAAATCAACACATTTCACATCCTAAATCCACGAAACAAAAGTAATATATGAGACGATATACATACAAATATATATACTTTAAGCGAAACATAAACACCCCACAGTTAGACTTTTGCTCGTTCTCGATCAATAGGACAATCTAATAAACCACCAACTACGTACAAGTCTTAATTATAGCGGAGCACTTTAACTTTTAACAACAAACTATATGCTTGACTATGATCAATAGCGGCACACAAGCATGAACATAAAAATTTACACATTCTTCCCATTTAGCATGCCCAAGTATAACCCTTCAATTCAATCAATTTCAACAACATATTTTTCACCACCCAACCTCAAAAGCCGACTTGCAACCACTAAGCACCCTTAATCCATGCACTTAACCAACAAGAAAGTTTACAACATCACCAACCATTCATGAGATCATGTGCCCTCACCAACAAACAAAAGAGTGAATATAGATAGTCCACACATTCAAATATACTTTTGAATATAGAGTAAGGACATCCCAAAATTGAACAAAATTCTCTCACTCTCACAAAGAGCTCATATGCATCCCATGGTCGTACCATAAACTTGCTCGTAGTGTATATCTCTACTAATTTAAGCTAGCCAAATCTAGGATCAATTAGGATTTTAAGGTTGTAATGTAGGCTGAGGAATGTGTATGGTACATTTAGAAATAGTGACTAAACCTCCTAAGCACTTTAATATACTACATTCACAATTCAAGCATATATTCTTCTCAACCGATTCACTTGCCATATACATCATAGCCCTCTTTTCAATTAAGCACTTCTGTAATTCCACTAGCACAAATCATTAAGAATTGGAGGTGTGTATTTTTTTCTACATACTTTTATTATCATTTTTTTCTCTTACAATTTTTCTCTTTTTTTTTCTTCACACACTCCTTACATTAAAGTTCATTGGCTAGTGACTTTTGGTTTCAACTTTAGTGCAACAAAGGGACCTTCCACGGTTACACTCAAAAGCTACTCCCCAATATCTAACCTTACTTCTTTTAGCAACTAAGTGCCTTAGGAGGTAAAGGTTCAATCAATCTCAATCTAAGAACAAAATAGAGGTATGGCTTGTAATATGGGTGCCAAAGAAAAGTTCTATGGGCTCAAAGGGGCTAGCAATGGAAATTTTTTTTTTATGTGACAAGCACATTTGTGATCAAGCAAGAAAATGGCTACGTCATCTCCTAGATTAGCACAACTTAAAATTTCGCTTCAATTAGCGCACGGGGCAAGTTCTACACTACACATGATAGCACAGAAAATCACAAATCCTCACATACATGTTGCACATGACTCAATCAAGACACCAATGAAAACACATGGCGCGTCACCAACATAAAGCCCAAAAAATGCCAGCCCGGGTGGAACAGGAAGTTAATCTTCATAATTATTTTTGAAATGTTGCAGGAATGTCATTTGGCTATTGCTCAGCTACGGAATCACCCGGAGACTCCCAACGCGGCAGTACCAAAAATATCTCCTTATGTTGCGCTAATGCTAGAGATATCGAACTACAACTGACTGACAACCTACCTCGTGGCGGTAAGGATATTGGAAGACCTCATAAAAAGAATTGAATCATGCTCGCGAAAACTCCTACAGAAACCATCTCCCAAAGATATGACCCCGGAACTCATTTCACGAAAGTTGGAAATGACAAAACTCCATAGGAGTGACGGGACCTCGAGTCCTTACGGGCACATCACCACTTACGCACGCTCGTCCGGGAATAGAGATCTCCAAAATGGAGAACTCGAGCCTGTCTGTATAAGGAGATTTGAACAAACCCCCCTCGAAAGTAACCATGACACAATGCCACTATTCGACACCTGACCTCGAGGACTCGCTCACCGTACCAGCACAGTGTGTGGGAGCACGCAGCGATGCCATCAAAGAAATACCAAGAGGGCCCAATGCACCAAAGGCTGGAAGGAGAAGAAATAAAGTGTCGTAGGAAGCCGCATCCCACTCCTCGACTGGACGAACGAGACCGCTCCCGATTTTGAGTAATTGGGCGGCACAGGCCTTCACCCAAAACCTAAACGAAGCATACTCGGTGACTCCAGGGCATTTTAAGCAATGCTTGGTAAGATATTCGGCCGAGGTTCGGTCAAATGCCCGCAATCGACACCAGCCCCGAACCAGGGCCGTAGACGACCGTCTGGGAACCTCCTCAAGTTCGGCATATCAGGGTAAACTACCAGCAAATAAGCTAACACTAAGTGAATGAAGCCATCGTCCGTATGGCTCGAATGGAAGAGATGATTCGAGATGCAACACGCTTCACAACAACAAGGCAGTATCCCGAGGACAACACCCTCAAGGAACTTCCAATGGTACTAGACTCAACAAGACTCTGCCGGCAAGGAAACCTCGCCCGATGGAACACGATTTCAGCATTGCAGTTCCAAGCATAGTGGTCACCAGAAGCGAAGACAGGAACTCCAGGTGGCTCAAACCTATCCAACCGGAACCCCTCCAAGGAAACCATGGCCCACCACGAAAATCACGAGACGCTTGGAGTTATAGACCCAAAAGAGCATCAACTATGCCATTCAACAAAGGTTGACACAAACTATCGCTGAGCGAGCAAAACCTGGATCCAGCTCCACGGGAAGAAGGAAATCGGGCAAAACAGAGACGGTGAGCCGTGACATATCGTCATGGATGTAAAAGGATGGCGGCACCCCGCAAAGATTCGTATAATATAGAGTGTAAGTGCCCATCACCAGAAAGCGATGGTCCTAGAAAATGCTCCCAAAGGGCACCCTCTCGCTCGAGGAAAAGAATACTGAGATTCCACCTAGGCATCGCATTAACGTATTGGTAATCACCACTTTCATTCGACTTATTTCATATACAACATACATTTATGAGACAATGTCGGGACGAAGCCAATAGGAAAATCCGGACAAACATCGCTCTTATGCCAAATCTCTGATAGGTTCCTCATAGCGATCGCCTTAACGACCAAATCGCTCCCTCTGTGTAGCCCGCCCGAACTCAGGCTGATACGTCGAGCGCACAGGGTACAGACGCTTTATAAAGATAACAACGGATATATTGCTTGGAGGCGACTCCGACCCTGCCACACCAAAGGTGTAAACACCACGGCAAATGCAGGGATAAAGTATTTAGCCACGAGCGACGAGAGAAGATCCTCCACCATATTACCCATCACCGACATTAACCTTGAATAAGGACAAAGGGTAAGCATAACCACACCCTCAGTCAGTACGGGTCAAACATGGTAGAAGGTTGCGGTAGGGCTCGCTCCCCAAAGCACCGCATACACACCTTACAGAGAGGAAGAATTACTCTGCCATATTTATCATTTACTTTCTTTTCTTGTATCTAATCTGTACGCAGCCAGCCAGCTGAGGTTTCTAACTAAAAGAAGGTTCTGCCAACAAGATTATTAGCATGGTTGCACACCCCCAAGAAGGCGACACGACGAGATCGGATGTAAGGCCCCGAGAATCCCTACTCAAAAACTCAAATTCTGTGGTGCCAAGTTAGGAGCATGTGTTAACAAAGTAATGCATTAAAAATTCAAGAATAAGTTTCTAGAAAAATGCAAGAAATGTGCTGCAGAACGCAGTCGTATAATTGAAATGCGGGCTGCATATCTGCCGCAGAGTGAGGCAGAATGTTGGTTAAAATTGAAGTCAGTTATGCGGTCGAAATGCGGACCGCATAGTCGTCGCATATTTTCCTTTGAATTTTGCGATGGTCAGTTCTGCGGTGCACTTTGCGATCGCTAACATGAATGCGGACTGCATTCTTGCCGCAGACTGAGTCAGAACGTTTAGTTTTTGGGTTGCATTTTGCGGTCCATTATGCGGACCGCATGTTTACTCTGCAATCGCAAATGCGATCGCATATTTGACTCGGGGCTCCAATTTTCTAATTTTTAACCTGAACTCCCTATCGATATAGTCGACATTATAGCTCATTTTAAGCATGTTTTCTGAGATTTTTAGAGAGAGAGAGGGTCTTAAAGGTGGAAAGCGTCACCCATCAAATTCTTCTTGATCCCTGCTAAAACATTGAAGAAGATCAAGTGAAGACACCTAAATTTTCTTTCCCAAGAGTTAAGATTCATAATCTCAGCTCTTATTTCTACACTTAGGTACATGGGGCCAGTCGAGAAGTAATTCAAGAGTATAAGGATGATGTTCTTTACATGCATGTCAAACCATAGGATATTGGAAGGTAGAAAACTAAAAAGAAGGAAGTTGGGGGTATAAAATGATAGAAATTCCTCACAAAAAGGGGCTAAGATCACAATGCACCTTTAGTGTTTGATGATATGCTCGAACCAAGCTAGAACTTCAGTTTCGTCTCTAATTCTTGATTTATTTTGTAATTCTTACTCAATAGATCGAAGTGCTAATAGTTCCGGAAATTGTAAAAGAGTAAGGAAAAACTTTATTGAGGTATGTATGGCTAAAACCCCTTTTTATTAGAAATTGAGCTCCGTTGTCATTACGAAAGTATGGTAAGAGTTGAATTTGCTAGTGTAGTGATTGTCATTATGCAATTAATTGATTTGCATATATCTATTTATATTCGTGAAGGGTGTGATTCAATGTGAATAGTGTGCCAATCTTGACAATTAGATAATGATGAAAAGTACTGCTATGTGTTGAAATACTTGGGCTATAAGCCAGCATTGAAACAAAGAATTATTCATGCTAGCTATGTGCTCACTTACCTGTGATTGCAACTTGAATTATCCTTGGTATATGTGTCTATGACCACAACTTGTAAGATGAATATTAAAAAAGGAGACAATGTGGTGATGGTGGCCATGAGTGCCCCAGGAATTGTTATGATATGTGTGAGATAAAGACTTGAAGTGTTGACTAATGAGAATGGAGTAATGCCTCCAATGAGGTGACCTAGCCGATCGGGTCGTGATCGGACACCATGACGCACACATAGTGGTAATGTGCTGATATTGAATTCCGGATAAGGGAAATGAATTATTGATTGAGGGTAATGCCTCAAATGAGGTGACTTAGCCGGTCGGGTCGTGGCCGGACTCCGCTCGAGATGGCGGTGGTAATGAGAATAGTGGTGAACATGTGATAGATATTCCCAAATCTATGTTGTGGAAATTGTATGAAAGATTATATGAATTGTTTCTTGATTTGCCCGTATTAATTGCTTGTATTTATTTGATTGTTCTTTCTAGTAAAATGGTATCTAGTTATACATACCAGTACAATTCAAATGTACTGACATCCCTTTTGCCGGGGGTGTTACATTCGTGTTATGATTGTAGGTGGCTCCATAGCGGATAGTGCCGATCGTGTGTAGCGGAGCATTCCTCTACTTGAAATCTCGGTGAGCCCCTTTTTCTTCCATGGGGCTATATGATGTACCTTTTGTCATTTACATCTTTTCAGTTTTGAGGTATAGCCAGGGCCTTATTGCTGGCATAGTCATGCTTATCTGTTGTATCCTTAGAGGCTCCAAAGACACTAGTGTGGGGTATGTACGGGGTTCGGGGAGTCCACTATATGTATATGTTGTGATCCTAAACTTGTGAACTCCTTAAGCTGTAACTCTAATAGAATCCTTGAAGCTAGCTTATGTACGGTAAGTTTTTATGATATGACATGAATCAGTAATGTGGTATACACCGTGTATTATCGTCTAAATTAATCAAAGGCATGAGTTCCGTATTCATATTGAGTTGGGGCAGAAAGTGTTCGGTGTGGAATCAATGTGGAATCATACTAGCGCATCGGATAATCAGAGAAGTCATACCCATTATGGGCCAAACTCACAGCAACGGGACAACATGTATTCACAGCCTATATTTTTGCCAAACAATAAAGAATATTTTTTAATCATCGCACGCTTCGGAGAAGACTATTTCGGCAGATTCATAGCAAAAACCTCTATGCTAGATGTATCTCCAAATACTCGAAGACATAAAAGGTCTAGTACCCGGATGACCCCTTGGGTCGAAACGCCGGGCTCGTCAATCCCTTATGATGCAACACCAAGCTCACTAGAAGCGGTCTTCAGGCTTAAACAACTCGATGACTCGGCGACTGCCGCCAATCTCCATGCATGGAAAATCCAAAATTGTAAGACCCTAGTGGGCAGCCTTGGCACAATCAGATGTATTCTCCATACACTGTAAGACCTCAACAGGCATGGAAAACTGTAAGACCTCAATAGGCATGAAAAATCTCGCAGTTTAGGCTATACATAACATTTATAAGAATCTGTAAAGGGCATACCCTCGGTGTAGACGCCTAAGAATGCCTCTCGGGATAAAAAATGGACCCATCCAAACGCACATGAATGCGGTCAAAACAGCTGTTGTAGCCTAAAAATGCGACTCGAGGATGCCCGACTATCGCTAAAAACTCCTCTGAATCTTCTTCGAAAAGAACCTGTTAAAAATCAGGCTTCCCACAACACGTAAAAAAAGAGTCTCGACCATGTCGGCTCAAAAATCAAAAAAGCAACGATCTACTCGACCTATGAGCTATGAACATTCCGAGGTGCTCAAAACATCGTCAACTATGATTGGAAATTGAGGTTCTTTCAGAATCGACGACGGGTTAGGCAAAAACATTGAAAAAGACCTTAATGAAAGGAGACAAAGTTTACAAAAAGCCTCCGGGCCGCATATCAAAAGGTCTCTAGTACCAAAGAGTGTAAGAGCCATTTTCGCTGGCTAAGCAAGCCTCCGGGACTCATATCAAAAGGTCTACACGACCATACAACATAAGAGCCATTATCGCCAGCTTGAAAATTGACAACTTGAGGATGAAAGCGAGCTCGAATAGTAACACGATTCAGAGACCAGATCCAAAATAGTTAACTTAGCAAAGCCTTCGGGCCTCATACTAAAAGGTCTCAATGACCAAACAACAGAAAGGCCACCATTGCTGGCCAAAACTCAAAACGATTTGAGGGTCGATTACATCTCGAGTCGTAACGCAACTCGGAGACTGGACCCAAAAGTTATAATACGCCCAAGGGTGCGACATCGATGCAACTACCACAAACCGGAATCTCCTGCTTGATCAAGTATCAATTACATCTCGAATCGCAATGCAACTCAGAGACTGGACTCAGAAAATTGCAAAACGCCCAAGGGAAAAAAATAAAAACCATTATCGCCAGCCCGAACGGGCTCAAGGGTATATTAAGCTCAAGTCGGATCTCGACTCGAATATAGAAAACAAATATAGTCAAAACATGCAACCCGAAAGGCTACTCCAAGATCGAATCGGCCTGGTGAAAACTCCAGCAAGCGAAAATACATAAATTACAAGTTGCGGGCTTTTACCCCTTTTTATTATTACATGTCGATGACAAGGCGCAATCTCAGCCTCCGTCATATAGTGAGAGCTATATATATATATATATACACACACAGCAAAGAAGGCAGGGAATATTTGTTCCCCTTTCTTTCTTTAGCAGTTACGGCCCAGCGGCCTCCTCCTCACCATCAGATATCAAAAACATGGCATCAAACTCTGCTCCTTTGGCATATCTGATCTCCTCCGCGAGATCGAAACCTCTGGAATGAATCGCCTCGATCTCTCTTCGAGATCTGCACCTCTCATATTCTCTATTATTTCCTGCACGATTGAGGGCCTTCTTCATCTCGGCCCTAGCAATAGCGACGCTCTTTGAATAGGCCGCTATATTTTGCCCCGTATGGGTGTTATTTATTACGACCTCGGCCCGGACATTTTCCACCCCAATTTTCTCCCTTGATTGCTCCGATGAGAGCCTCGTAATCATCTTTTCCCGAGCGGAGTCATTCGCATGAGCAGCCTGAATTTGTGCCTCAATAACGGATGACGTGGCCTGAGCTCTCTCTTTGGCTTCAGAATGATCACTAACGCGTGCTCGCAGCTCGTCCGCCTTGCCCTTCAAAAGAAAACAACAGCGCTTTAAAGGTTGGCAAGACAGAATTAGGGAAGGTAGCCAACACAGAAGGTGGAATACCTATTTCTCCAAGAGGGCCTCCAAAGCGCGGCTTCGATCCGCCCCGCCCCATAAAGAAATGAGCTCGTTTCCTTTTCCACGTAGAGAAGTTTGAGGGATTTTTTCCATTCCCGAGCACCCCGCAACTGGGCCTTGCGACAAAGCAGCTCGGCTTTGAGCCTATCGAAAGCTTGAAAGAGAGAAGCTAGGCATGGTAAGATAAAAGAAAGGAGCACAGGGCCAAAATATCCCTATCGCAGCCGTAAACTAACCGCAAGGCCGAGACGATGAGCCTCACCGTGGGCCAAAATTGTGTCCAATAAAACTTCAATCTCGAAAGATAGCCGACCGACCAGATCTCCTCCTCTCAACCGCTGCGGAGAAGGCGCCTCACCGCGAGCCTCCATACACCATGGAACATCTTTCCTCTTGCCAGCGCTACTCGGTCCCTAAATCGGTAGTCTAGACTCGAATGAACTTCTGGCACATGCAATAAAAGAGTCGAGCAAGTCAGCAAAGAGGAGGCCCCCCCTGAAAAGGAAAAGAGAAGGGTGGGAAGAGTATGCCAGGCACCTACCATGGTGCTTTACCTCCCACCTCCCTTTTGCGAGATCTCACCATCGGCGCCTATCATGAGTCCAGCACGCTGCTAGCTTCCAAGACCATTCGGCTAAGTCCAAAACCTCATCGGGCAACCAATGAGTTTCTATAAGCGAAGTGACAGGAAGAAATAATTATGGATCCGACCTCATACGAAGAAAAAGACTGCTCGAACAGAGTGATTACGTGTAAAGCTCCATTTTTCAAGTAACGGTATGAATTCTCTGGGATAATGTCTGTTGTCTGATCTCGAATGAATTGGCTCATCCATCCATGATCTTCATCCCCTTGACCGCCAATCATAGGAGCTCGAGTGGACCTACGCTGAAGAGCAACAAGGCCCTGAAAACATAATGGCATGTACAACCTTATGATGTGACTAAGAGTAAATTCTATCCCGGACTTGTCGGAAAAGTATCTCATCGACCATACTATCCTCCAAAAAAAGGGGTGAACCAGTGCCAGCGTCACTTGATACCTTTTGCAAAAATCAAGCACAATCCGTTCCGGGGAACCTGGTGCGAGAACATGGGTGTACACATTCAAGAAACCTTCAACATACATCATGATGTTCTCCTCGGGGAAGGGGCTTGCAGAATCACGCCTTCCCCCCATCCACATTCTCTCTTGATCGCCCCGAGGTTCTCTGCCATCACCGAAGAAATTATCCTCCACACATGCCCCCGGTGGTTCAAAATACAGGGAGGTTTCCCCACTGTAGCAACGCTCTACGAGGTAGTATGCTCCAAGCATCACTCCACCAACATAGGGAGAGGGCCACTATTTCCAGTCAAAGGCATAGTACAGGAAGGAGTCCCCTTCATCCGAACATCAGACGTCGAAGCGGCGGCCATGGACACAACAAAATAATGGGAAGAAGAGGGGTATCCGGGCAGAAATTCCCTAAAGCAGAGGAGTGAAGAGGCTCGTATAAGGCGCCTGGCTCTATAGAAGAGATGAACTTATCAAAGAAAAAGCTGCAGGATCGTCGCTTGAGGGGGGATATATGTATATATAAAAGCCAGGCAACAACTGACCAATTGTCCAAATAGGACAATTAATTCTGGCCGTGTTAACATCACCCTCCCCTTGGGGAACGCAATGGCGGAATTACTCTAGACTCCCACATAATTCATAAAATCAGGGGACCTCGGGGAATCCCCGATGTCGGGTCAAAGGAGCTATCTACTTAACCTCGACTCCAAAATACAAAAAGGCTCCGAAGGCCCGATACTCGGTGCTTGGAAGCAAGAAGAACTACCAGAATAAAGGATTCTTTCATATATTAACAAGACTGTCAAACATCTTTGGAGTATTTGTTTTCCTGACGGGAGAACATACGAAAAAAAGGGCATACAAAAAAAAGAAGGGAGGCTCGGAGACTACTCCTCGCCACTATACTCTTTGCCCTTGTCGAGGACTTGTAGCCACATCCTCCTTGTAAGCAGCAGTGTCTCGTTCGACATCGAGCTTAGCCGCAGCCATTACAAAAATCTCCTTAAGGGTGTCTGAGAGAAGGCCCCGTGATGCCTGGTCTCATTCTCGCTTCATTACCTCAACCCAAAGACCTCCGATTCGAACTTATCGATCCTCGAGCTCATATGCTCGACCTTCATTATGAAGCAAGACAATTAATATGTGAACACAGAACATATATAGATACTAAGCGAAATAGCAGATGTGAACAAAGGGGAATACCCGAATAGCAAGAGTAGCCTTCTCCCGAATCGCCACCTTTAAAGACGCTCGAAGCTCTTTCAATTCCTTATCTTCTTGGGCACCTCGAGATTCCAAGTCTTGCAATTTTGAAGCAACGGTATCACACTCCTTCTCATGGCGTGCAAGTTACCCATAGAGACGGGAGATGACATGCTCATATATCTCTTTGCACTGCGGCATAATGGGGAAACTAAGAAAAATGATGAATAACGCCCGAGGGCGAGAAAAAATACTCAAGGAAAAATTGTCACCTGCTGCAAGGATTTCTCCGCTGCATCGACGACGTCAGAAACATCGAGGTCAACTCCGTCAGGTATGCCATCAAGAATGTTGGCAATAAAGCCTTCCCCTCCGAAAGAAGTACCAGCTATGGCACCTATCATCCTCTTAGCGTCTCTCAACTCCCCGATAAGATTGGGTGATCATGAATGAGGTCGTTCGGGCTGCCAACTCCCTGGAAGGCCCAAAATCCCAATCCATCTGAACCCACAGTCTTGCTAGAAGAAGCTACGTCGAATCTAGCCGTGCAATTCAAAGTTATATCAGCATCCTTTTCGAGGACCTCCGGCTCCTTGCCCCTTCCGGTCCCGATCGTCCTGAACTCAGCAGCCTCCGATCGGGGCACCTACAAATCCCCCTCGCTAGGCCACTCTCTCCTCCTCAATGGACTGCCATCATCATCTTCCCCTCCAATATCAAGGTTCAGCTCAGAGGTAGGGACAACAGTCTCATTAGGACGAGCAATGGCTACCCTTATTTTACTTTTCTTGTTCGTACTGGGCCCCAAGGACTCTACTTCACCACAAGGAGATGGCCTTATAAGCATATTTTCTCCAAGGACTGCTACAACATGATAAATGCAATATTCTATTGATTATATCCCAGAGGGAATACAAAATACGGGGAACATGCAAAAAAGAAACCTCTCCATGGTTCTTGGCCACCCAGTGCTTCTCGGCCATGATGGTCCAAGATCGGAGATGATACGGGAACCTTCTGTCCTAATTGTCGATCCACCTCACCAAGTGTAAGACCTCCTCGGGGTGCCAAGGAGAAGCTAGAGGAAGTCGCAAAGAGGTTATCACAACACTCAAATGAAAAATCGAGAAGCCATTAAAGCGAAAATATACTTACGTCGATCGTTCCACCATTTGGGAAAGGGCATCCATTGGACCGGGATGATATTCAAGGTTCACACTCGAACAAACCTGCTCATCCACCCCCGACACTTCCCTTCATTGACGCTTGTAAAGAAAGACTTTTTGGACCATTGTCGAAGCTTGATCAAGCCTCGGTGCAACCGATGATATAATCTAACCAGATGATTAAGAGTGAAAACTTCACCAGTGATCCCCTCAGTAATCCTCAAAAAAGATGGGGAGATCTTGCCAAGGGTCACTTAAAATCGAACAAAGAAGTTGAGGATCACCGGATCGATTTCCAAGGGAGGAGATCCAACAGACGCGTAGGAGCCCAAGGTGAACGGATAGGTGTATACGTAAAGAAAGCCATCCTTGAAACCAGTAATGTCATCACAGGTGGAAGGAATTTCTACTGTCACTGCTTTTCTCCATCGACAGTCCACCTTCACTCTGTCGACGTCAGTCACAATGCTATTATATCGAGATACATGTTCACATCGGCCCGGCGTAGATGGAGGAGTCTCGACATCAAAATCTCTTGACGTATCAAATTTGAGTGGGGCCCACTGCCTTAGAGAAGGAACCAATTTATTCTCCCCCTTAGTGGGCTGGGACGCCAGCGTAGTGCCGTCCCGATAAGCCACTGTCCTAGAGGTCCTGGCCATGAATAATGGTAAAACCTTTTTGAGAAAAAAGAGAGAAATGTGTGAATGTATCAAATAGCTTCTGGTTCACAAGTCAGGAGGAAGGGCGAAGATGAGGAGCACCCAGCTATCAGAGTCTTTTAAAGGAATCGATTTTGGAAACAGAAGGGATGAACCTGCAGTAGTTCGTGGAGTCCTCGATTGCCGCATATGACGGTGACCTCACACGATTCCCTAGGCTATGGCATTTAATGATCTTATATGGATGACATAATGGTAATAATGGCCTCGAGACGATGATTTGGTATTGTTTCCTATCACTTCGATATAGGAAACGCGAAGACTATCTGTGTGCGGTAAAATCGGGGGAGTCTATTTCCCACCATTAAGGTGCGTTCGGAGTACCCTAATGGCAAGTCGAGGCCATAGGATCATTATCGAACTCCTTATTCCGAGTATCACCTATGGCTCTGCAATGGCTCCAGGGTCAGACAACCTGTCCACGACTTAGTGGGAGTCACGAAGACTAGAAATTCCTTAGAAGACATGTAGGAGCAATAGGTTCTAATCTCTTGTCCATACATCCCATCCCCATATCTCTACATTGAATGCACCTTGTACGATACCAAGTCCCCTCTCCTATATAAGGGGGACCCACCCTACCTTGTAAACGACTGATGATGCTCCACTTCTCCACAAATGCAATAATCTCTCTCTCTCTCTCTCTCTCTCTCTCTCTCTCTCTCTCTCTCTCTCTCTCTTTCTTCTAAATTATCTATCTTCATCGACCTTGAGGTCATCTTATCACTTTAGTGCTTTATCACTTGTTCTTCATTACTTTGTTCAATATTAGTGATATAAAGCCTTGCTTAGCTATATTTTTACCTGTTATCCCCTTCCCGACTACCCTCGATAGCCCGAGAAAGGCTTGCACCTCGGCCCCGAGGTACCCACTGACCGATCTTACGCCTGGGCAACGGCCCCTTACGAGTTTGATTACTGCTTTTCTCAACTAGATTTTTATCATTTTACCTCACGCTTTAGCACTAAATGCCCTAACAAACTAGCTCGGGAATAGATCACGTATTTTTGGAATCCCATTTACAAATCTAATTGTTGTTACCATTTTCACGGTAAACAGAAGACAAGAGGATGCTACTAGAAAAACTACAACTGTAGGGTTGGAAGGACATGGTCTTTCAGATGGATGGAAAGCTTGCCAGAACCGAGATTTTGGAGTTCATGGCAAATTGTGAGATAAAAATGGCAGAGACTGTGAGCTTTGATGATTGGGAGATTGGAGAAATTTTTGGAGTACCTGCTGAAGGGTACAATGACTACAAAAAGCTAAAATGGCCAAGCATAGAAAACCTCCCCAACTTACTTGCCATTACAAGGATGTTTGTTGATAATGAAGAAGAGCTTCAGCCCAAGGCTGTGTACAAAAGTGAGATAAAGCCACCCCATCAAATGTTGTTTAAATTTGTTAACAAAGTTGTGCTGCCTAGTTAGGAAAGAATGCACATTGCCACATTCATGGACCTTGTCATTATGGAATGTCTCAACAGTGGGAGGTAAATCAATTGGCCTGGATTTATAATCCAACTTCTTGGTAGGGTTCTAACTAGCACAAAAACTCATTTCATATCTTATGGTTTCATTCTCACGGTTTTACTTGCTCACATCAAGGTACCCCTAAAGAAATGGGAAGTTGGTACTAGAAAAGATCACTTTGGGGAAAACACTTTGACTGCATATGACTATGAAGTCCACACTACTCCCGAAGAACATGGCTCATCAAAGAAGGTACTTTTGAACAGCAAAGTGCGATCTTTGGTGCAGGAGAGTGGGGCTAAGCATGTTGAGATTGAGAGGCCGAAGAAGAGGCTGGCTGAAGTAGAAACTGAGAGGGATGCTCTCAAAGTTTCATATTTCTAAGGAGAAGGAGATGAATGATAACATTCTTAATTATATGCTGAAGCTACTTCAGGCCAGAAACCGAAAACCTGGTCCTTCCCAGCCTTGAAACATTCCTAGACTACTCAAATCAATGACTCGGATGGGATCTTTTTTTGTTCTTTTTACTCATGATCCAGTATCTTTATTTTTCTTTATGCTTTGTGGATGACTAGTACTATTTTTACGCTCTAACTGGTTGTTGATGCTTCTTAGATAGCTAATATTATTAGATTGATATATGATACTTGACTCCTTGATTGCATTTGAAGTAGCCCCAGTGGCCATGAGTAATATCTATTAAAATCTGGTTATCCAACATAATTATCCAACAATTTTTATGCTGCCAAAAGGGGGAAGATAGGTTGTGCTTTTTATACTTGGACTGTAATGTTTATAACCTAATGAACCTAGTCCTTGATGATTTGTGACTTTAAAATGGAAAGTGTTGTAACATTGTATTGATGTTGACCTGAGTTGAAATAAGGCTTATGCTTATTAAAAGCACAGAGTTTGTCATCGTAACAAAAGGGAAATTTGTTGGCCTAGGTGAAGTTTGTTTTGATGATTGAAAAAGGCCTCAAGCATGAACATGGTCCATATACAATTTACACAGCCATGAGTAGTTTCTAGCACAAGGCATGCCTGTGAAGAAAATCAGCTTAAGTCATAACATCTGATATCTCATAAATGAAAAGGTTGTATAAGTGACATGGAGAAGGACTCCTCACTCGAAGAAAACTCTATCCTAGAAAAGGGAGAAGTTAGAAGTTGAACATAACTAGAACTCTTCAACCATGGAAGAGTATATCACTAGAACTCTAGTTATTTCCTATTCTACTAACTCTATAAATTGCAGGATGTTCTCATTTTACAGGTATCCAGAAACGTCGAAGTCAAACTAGAGTTGAGAGCAAAATAGCAACGCATTTTTCTAGCAATTCTTATGCGATTTATGTGTGCGAACCGGAAGCTACATGAACTAGATAGAAGAATTAGTTCCAAGTGTATGTCGTTTATTATAGTTCCATTGTTGTAGCGCTTTTGAGTTGTACCCATCTAGAAGCAATTGTACTCGGTACTCTGAGTGTTGTATTCAAGTTAGAGCTAACTTGAAGTTGTCGCAATAGCTAGAGGCTGGTTTCCATAAAGGGATTAGAGGGAATCCTTAGGTTTACAAAGAGTTTTATAAATGTTGTTTTGGCTTAGTGATTTACTGAAGTGTTGGAAAAAATCCTACTGACTAATAGCTCGTGGTTTTTTCACATTTTTAAGTGTGTGTATGTGTGTATGTGTGTGTGTGTGTGTATATATATACACACTTAAATAATTGGATATACAATTAGGAAAATATTAATAATTTAATATTATTAATTATTAAAGGTGGTTATCATTAATTATTAGTTAAGTTAAAAAATAAAGGGGCCTAAAGACAATAAAATGGGCTGTTGAAAACTAAGGCTCTTCAAGCCTTAAGCAAAACACTGCCAACGTAAAAGCAGAAAGCCAAAGCCATGAAAACCAGAGCACTAGTTTTGTTAATAGAGAACCACGAAACAGAGCACGCAGGTAACGGAAAATCCTAGGGTTCTTCACAAACCACTAATCCTTAAACTCAGGTATATAAAATTCTCTATTGTTAATTATCCTACCGTGGTAATAGGTAAGAACTGAATAGTTAATACCCTTCTTCCTCTATATCAATAGTAAATTCTATGTTTAGGTGTGAAACTTCAAAATTGATTAAAATGCACTGATTATTGTAGAAATAGACTGGGGCCTATGAATTGGCTCGAGAAGTTTTGAGGTGAGTTGATATAACTCTTTACTAAAGTGATTTAACTCACAACAGCACGCATACGAGGTGTTTGATAAATTTCTTAAAAGAGTTTATATTTACTTAATTAGAGCGAGTGAGTATCTATTAGATGAAGTTTAGATGATTTATTATGATATATGTACATAAATTTTCAGATTTTTATGTTATTCTTATATGTTATTTTCATGTTGTAAATTTATGAAGAGGAAAGAATCTTTATAAATACTTTTATATGTTTATTTCATTCTTATGCCATGCTTTGCATTTGACGATACTAGCATGAGCACGTTAATGATGTTCTATAAACAAAAGTTTTAGACTTGAAAAGTCACAAGAAGTTTTACAAAGAAAATATTTTTGGAAGTATCCTTTATTCTGAGAAGGGGTCATCGTCCAGGCCGAGGGTCCTGACCAAGACGTTGACTTCCTGAAACTACTTGTGCCAATGTAGGGAGTGCACGAGCCGAGGGTCTCGTTGCTGAGAATTTAGTTAGCCATGCTAAGGTATGATACATGAGCACTGAGAACCATGAAGCGAGTGGCACCTTGTGGATTGGGCCTATTCGATCAGGTTGGGATCGAACTCGTGCCGATCATACGGTGAGTGACACAAAATTAATATAGGAGAGTTGGAACTCCAAAAGTATAAAGTGAAGTATTTTTCTTATAAGAAAGAAAAAGAAAAGAATTTCTTTTAGAATATTCATAAACTGTTATTATGCAATTATTTTAGAATTATTCTTATAAGCTTTAATTTTACATGCATTTAGAAGCTTTTCTCGTAATGTATATGTTATTAAAGTTTCGCCCCATGTTGTTGAGACTTACTGAGTACAATGGATGGTACTGACATTCTCTTTTGGGAACCTATGTTGGTCTGTGGTACAATGCAGGAACCGGTTTTGCAGGCGAGCAGGCTACGAGTCAGGACTTCCTTCTCTTCCAGTGTTATTGGTGAGCTCTGCTTTTGTTCGTGGAGTATTCCTTTGAGTCGTCTTTATTTAGTTATTTCTTTGTTTACTTAGAGAAATGGCCAGGAAATCTCGTGTCTTGAGCAGAGCGTCATACCAGTAGAGGCTTCATAGACATAGTCGTTGGGTTAAGATTCAAATATTTTTTATAATAATTTATCAGTAATTCAGTAGTTACTATGAATAAAGTTTTGGAGTTGATTTTTTTAAATATTTAAATTAATCAAATGTATTTGGTTAGAGTGTTGCCTTGTTGCATATAAAGTTTGGAGTTATAATAGATTTGATAAGCAAAGACAGTTCGCTCGGTCATGTTTAGTGATTAAGTGTCGGTCCCACATTGTTCAGAAAATGGGTCGTGATAAGATTCGTATCAGAGCCTCAGGTTTATGGAATCATAGGGGTCTATGAAGCCGTGGTAGTAGATTCTTGTTTATGAGTATGAAGCGCGCCATACTTATAAACAGGTAGCTACAAGAATTTAGGAAAAGTCTCAATTTTTCATACTTTAGATCGTGCAGTAGAGCCTACCTCTAAGAAATTATCTAATGTATTCTTTTCTCCAACACTCGCAGAAATGGCTCGTACTCGCAACTCTGACACCGATACTCAGGATGCTACTCAAGAAACTATAGCTACTATTGTGGCTCAAGGCATAACTTAAAAGGCTCCAACTCAGCAAAGGAAGGGTAGATCCACAAAGGGGGTCCAAGTCCCCCGGGTTGAACATGAAGAAGGGGTGCAACATGATGATCCAGTACCTCAGGATCCAGTACCACCCTCAACAGCAACTCCGTCTCAGATAGCTATATCTCCAGAGGTGGGTCACATGTTTAATGCTTTCAATAACACTATGGAGATGTTTAAAGCCTTCATGGACAACCAAAGCGAGAGAAGAGATGAGATTCCACCTCAATCAAGTAGACAAAAAAATTCTGAGTCCTCAAGAGTGAATGAATTTTTTAAGTTGAGTCCTCCATTGTTCCATGGTACTATAGCTGATGAAGGTCAAATGTTATAGCTAGAGGGTGTCAAGAAAGCCCTCGGAGCGATGAAGGCATTTGATGGTAAAGTTGTATAGCTGGCTGTTTACCAGCTTAGAGATGTGGCTGGCGCTTGCTTTGAGATATGGGAAAAGGAAAGAGATGAAGATGACGGACCGCCTACTTGGAAAGAATTTGAAGAGGCCTTCAAGGCTAACTTTATCCAAGAAGAGGATAGGGAAGCTAAGGCTACAGAGTTCGAACTGCTCAAGCAAGGGAATAAAAGTGTGCAAGAGTACTCCATCGAATTCGTAAGGTTAGCTAAATCATGCTCCTCACATGGTTAAGACAGAAAAAGCAAAGATTAGCAGGTTTGTTAGAGGTTTAGCTTACCGCATTAAGGATACGACATCAGCTACAGCGGTTGGGATAACAGCCTTCTCCTCTATTGTGGGATTTTCCAAGCACTTAGAAAAAGACAGACAACAAAGGAGGAAAGAAAAAAGAGCATAACAAGAAAGCCCAGACAGCGAGTAGGTTTAATTGTACATCCAGTGGAGCTGGAAGGGATTTCTCTACTAAGGAGTCATTAGCACCAACTCACTTCAGTCATCAGTCAGGAGGTGGGTCTTCCTTCAGATGTACTCAGAGTTATAGAAATCAGTCTCGCCAGAATCAGAATTTTAGGACATCATCCTCACATAGCCAGAGTTATGTTGAGCAACATTCACACCAACAAGGTCTTTGTGGAACATGAAAGCGATAATATTCAGGTCAGTGCAAGCTCGGATTTCATGGTTGCTATCATTGCGGAGACATTGGTCATATAAAGGCCAACTACCCAAAGTTGAGACATAATTTCAGTGGGAGATCAACTGGTCCTTCTAGTTCCTCAGCTACTGCAGTTGCACGACCTCAAGCTTGTGGTTATTACGATCAAACCAGGCATGGAGCAGGCAGAGGTGCAGATCGAGTTACTCAAGGAGGGGGATAACCCCATTTGTTTGTCACACTTGATCATAAGAGTGCAGAGGCATATGCGGAAATTTTTACCAGTATACTTCGAGTCTACTCACATAATGCTTATGCCATAATGGATCCAGGTTCAACATTTTCATATGTGACTCCATACTTTGCAATAAACCTCAGACTAGAACCGGAACAACTTGGTGAGCCATTCCTAGTATCTACTATAGTTGGCGAGTCAGTGAAAGTCACAAGAGTCTTTAGAGGTTGTATAGTTTCAGTCCAAGATCGCAACACCAAAGCCGATCTAATAGAGTTAGAAATGGTGGATTTCTATATGATCATAGGTATGGATTGGTTATCTTCCTGCTATGCTATGTTAGATTGTCATGCCAAGATAGTCAGGTTACAATTTCCAAATGAAGAAGTCTTAGAGTGGAAGGGTAGTTCAGCATCACTTGTAGGTAAGTTTATTTCTTACTTTAAGGCACAACGAATTATCGGAAAGGGGTGTCTCACCTATTTGGCTCACATCATTAATCTAGAATCAAAACCACCAGCTCTTCAGTCAGTGCCAGTCATTAGAGAATTTCCAGAATTTTCCCAGATGACCTTCCCGGACTTTCTCCTGAAAGAATCATAGACTTTGTCATTGATGTCATGCCAGGCACTCAACCCATATCTATACTTCCTTATAGGATGGCTCCAGCAGAACATAATGAGTTGAGAGAACAGTTGAAAGAAATTTTTGACAAGGGTTTCATCAGGCCGAGTGTTTCAGGGTGGGGTGTGCTGGTCTTGTTTGTCAAGATGAATGATGGGTCTCTCAGAATGTACGTCAACTATCGATAGTTGAATAAAGTTGCCATTATGAACAAGTAACCACTGCCAAGAATTGATGATTTATTTGATCAACTTCAGGGTGCAAAGTACTTTCAAAATATACTTGAGGTCGGGGGTACCATTAGTTGAGAATCAGAGAAGAAGTTATATCTAAGAAAACCTTTAGAACTCACTACGAGCACTATGAATTTCTAGTGATGTCCTTCGGGTTAACAAATGCTCTAGCAGCATTCATGGACCTCATGAACAGAATTTTTAAGCCATTCCTAGACACCTTTATTATCGTGTTTATAGATGATATTTTGGTATACTCTAAGAGCAAGGGAGATCATCCAGAACACCTCATAATAGCCTTGCAGACCTTGAAGGAGAATGAGCTTTATACCAAGTTTTCAAAATGTGAGTTTTGGTTGTAGTCAGTGAAATTCTTAGGCCACGTGGTATCTAGTGAAGCCATAAAATTAGACCCTCAGAAGACAGAAGCAGTCAAGAACTGGCCTAGGTTGACAACGCAAATCGAAATCAGGAGTTTCTTGGGGTTAGCTGGCTACTATAGAAGGTTTGTTGAAGGCTTTACTTCACTTGCAGCTACATTAACTAAGTTGACCCGGAAAGAAATTAAGTTCCAGTGGTCAGACGCTTGTGAGTAGAGTTTTCAAGAGTTAAAGACGAGGTTGACCACTGCACCTGTATTAACCTTTCTGACAGGTTTGGCTGGGTTCACAGTGCATGGTGATGCCTCCAGAGTTGGTCTCGGTTGTGTTCTTTGCAAAATGGAAAAGTTATTGCTTATGCTTTCAGGTAGTTAAAGAATCATGAAAAGAACTATCCCACACACGACGTGGAACTTGCAGCAGTAGTCTTTGTATTAAAGATATGTCAACACTACCTTTATGGCAAGCATTCTGAAGTGTTTATAGATCACAAAAGCCTCTAGTACATTTTCAAGCAAAAAGAATTAAATTTGGGATAGAGAAGGTTACTCGAGCTATTGAAAGATTATGACATCAATAGCCTTTATCATCCGGGCAAAGCTAATGTGGTAGCAGACGCACTTAGTAGGAACTCATTGGGTGTCTTCGTCCATCTTGCAGCTCAAAGGCGATGTTTAGGTCGAGAAATTCAAAAATCGACAAATGATGGAATTAGATTGGATGAAACCGAAGAACGAGGTATAACTGCTTATGCCTTAGCACAATCCTCTCTTATTGAGCAAGTTAATGCTAAGCAAGATGAATATCCGTACTTAGTAAAGTTAAAAGAAGGAGTCAGAAACAAAGAAATCACTTCTTTCACTGTAGGAGGTGACGGAGTTTTGAAGTTGAATAATCGGTTATGTGTGCCTGATGTAGATGGTCTTAGGAAGGCTGTAATGGAAGAAGCTCACAGTTCAAAGTACTCTATCCACCCAGGTGCTAGAAATATGTATATGGACTTGAAAGAGTTGTATTGGTGGAAAGGCATGAAGAAGCAAGTCGAAAAATATGCGGTTAAATATTTGAATTGCCAGCAAGTCAAAATCGAGCATCAAATTCCTGGTGGCCTAACTCAAGATATAGAAATACCACAATGGAAATGGGAGATGATTAATATGGATTTCGTAGTAGGTATATCTTGCACATACCGTAAGTATGATTCAATTTGGGTTATTATAGACCGACTGACAAAGTCCGCACATTTCCTACCAGTAAAGACGACAGATTTTGCAGAGCAATATGCACAGTTGTACATTAAATAAATAGTCTGATTGCATAGAACTCCAGTTTCAATCATATCAGATAAAGGCCCTCAGTTCACGGCGTATTTTTAGTAGGCATTTCAGAAAAGATTAGGTACTAAGGTCAATTTGAGAACCGCTTTCCATCCACAGACCGATGGCCAGGCAGAAAGGACCATTCAGACTCTCTAAGATATGTTGCGTGCGTGTGTTATAGATTTTGGAGGTAATTGGGATGATCACTTGCCACTTATAGAATTTTCTTACAATAACAGCTTTCAGGCCAGCATTGGTATGGCTCCTTATGAAGCATTATATGGGTGGATATGTTGGTCTCCAGTGGGTAGGTTTGAACCATCAAAGGTGTCGTTGATTGGTCCAGAGTTTGTTTGTGAGGCCTTAGAGAAAGTTCAACTAATCAGAGAAAGACTGAAAGCAGCTCAGAGTCGTCAAACGTCTTATTATGACAAGAGGCATCGTGAGTAAGGGTTCATGGTTTGTGATAAGGTGTTTTTTTAAAGTTTCACCAATGAAGGAGTTATAAGGTTTGTTAAGAAAGAGAAACTTAGCCCTTGATTTATCAAACCTTATGAAATTCTAGAAAAGAAAGGAATTGTGTCTCATGAGCTAGCGCTACCCGTTGAGTTGTTCTTTGTTCATCCTGTCTTTCATGTGTCTATGCTTAGAAAGTACATACATGATGAATCGCATATAATACCTACTGATACCATAGAAATTAAAGAAGTCTTGACTTTTGAAAAGGTACCTATAGGAATTCTCGATAGTTGAGAACAAAAGATTTAGCATTGGTAAAAATTTTGTGGAGTAATCACAATTCAAAAGAGGCTACGTGGGAAGTCGAGAAAGATATGAGGGAGAAATATCCATATTTATTTGAGGAAAAAGGTATATGTACCTAGGTTTGGATTGGCATTTATATTTTATTCATTAAATACGAGTAAGCATGTGTTTATGTCTTTGTAGATTATACTTAGTTGTTGAAGAAATTAAATTTTTGTCAGAGTATATTTAGTTATTTAATAATTTAGTGCCATGGCATAGTAGATTCAACTCATTTAAGTGATTTACCTTTGCTAAAGTGTTGTGCTTTAGATTCTTGTTGGTTATTATGGTACATCCTTCCCGGAGTGTAAGTAATTAATTTATGAGCTGTGTATGGTGCCTATGAATGGCCTATTATGGTATATTTGGTTGTTGTTGGTGTAGTTGTAGTATTTGTGATAGGGATATTTTTTTGAATTGTCTAATTTACAAGGGAAACTCTGCCGAAATTTTTGAAAATTTAGGGAGTTAGCCAAAATTTTGATTCCCTTGCAAGAGTGAGTATTGCTAAGAAAATTTAAGAGGTTCAAGGACCTAAGGAATGATTGTTAGCTTAAGAATAAGGCCCTAATAACATTCGAGGATGAAGAGAAGGGAAAATTTTAACACTCCTCAAATTTATAAAAGTTTCGAGACACGCTAATTATAGAATTAAATTATTATTATTTTTTCTTCTTGCCTATAGTGAAAAAACATATATATACACACACTTAAATAATTAGATATACAAATAGAAAAATATTAATAATTTAATATTATTAATTATTAAATATGGGTATCATTAATTGTTAGTTAAGTTAATAAAAAAGGAAAAGGGCCTAAAGCCCATAAAATGGGCTATTGAAAACAAAGGCTCTTCATGTTTTAAGCAAAACACTGCCAACGTAAATGCAGAAAGCCAAAGCCGCGAAAAACATAACACTAGTTCTGTTAAAAGAGAACCACAAAACAGAGCACGCAGGCAACGAAAAACCCTAGGGTTCTTCTCAAACCACTAATCCTTGAACTCACGTATATAAAATTCCCTATTTTTAACTATCATACCGTGGTAATAGATATGAATTTAATAGTTAATTCCCTTCTTCCTCTATATAAACAGTAAATTTCATATTTAGGTGTGAAACTTTAAAATTGATTAAAATGCATTGACTGTTGTACAAACGATTGTCTGACTGGTGTCAGTTGGACTGGAGCCTACGTATTGGCTCGAGAAGTTTTGAGGTGAGTTGATATAACCCTATACTAAAGTGGTTTAACTTATAAAAGCACTCATACGAGGTGTTTGATGAATTTCTTAAAAGAGTTTATATTTACCTCGGAGCGAGTGAGTATCTATTAACTTAGAATTATTCTAGCAAAAGTTTAGATGATTTATTATGATATATGTACATAAATTTTCATATTTTTGTGTTATTCTTATACTCCCTCCGTTTCAATTTATGGGAACCCATTTGACTGGGCACGGAGTTTAATAAAAGACAGAAGAGTTTTGAACTTGTGGTGTAAAATGAGGCATAAATATTTTGTGTGGCTATAAATTTCTGCATAAAGGTAAATTATTTCCAAATAAGGAAATGGTTCATTCTTTTTGGCACAGACTGAAAAGGAAATAGGTTCACATAAATTCAAACGGAGGGAGTACACTATTTTTGTTCAGAATTTATGAAGAAGCAAGAATCTTTAGAAATACTTTTACATGTTTATTTCATTCTAATGCCATGCTTTACATTTGAGGATAGCAGTATGAGCATGTTCATGATGTTCTATAAAGAAAAGATTTAGACTTGAAAAGTCAATAGAAGTTTTAGAAAGAAAAGATTTTTGGGAGTATCCTTTATTCTGAGAAGGGGTCATTGTCCAGGACGGGATCCTGACCAAGGCATTGACTTCCTGAAACTACTTGTGTGAAAGTAGGGATCACACAACCCGAGGGCCCCATTGATGAGAATTTGTTTAGTCATGCTAAGGTGTGATACATGAGCGCTGAGAACCATGAAGCAAGTGGAACCTCGTGGATTGAGCCTATTCGATCAGGTTGGGATCGAATACATGCCGAACACACGGTGAGTGAGACAGAATTAAGTCACGATAGTTGGAACTCCCAAAGTATAAAGTGAAGTATTTTTTTTATAAGAAAGAAAAAAAAAAGAATTTCTTTTAGAATATTCATAAACTGCTACTATGCAATTATTTTAGAATTATTCTTACAAGCTTTATGTTTTACATGCATTTAGAACATTTTCTTGTAATGTATATGTTATTAAAGTTTCGCCCTCTGTTGTTGAGACTCACTGAGTACAATGGATAGCACTGATGTTATCTTTTGGGAACCTACATTGGTCTGCTGTACAACGTAGGAATCGGTTTTGCAAGCGAGTAGGCTACGGGTTAGGACTTCGTTTTTTTTTCCAGTGTTATTGGTGAGCTCTGTTTTTGTTCGTGGAGTATTAATTCCTTTGAGTCATCTTTATTTAGTGATTTCTTTGTTTACTTAGAGAACTGGCCTGAAAATCTAATGTTCTGAGCAGAGAATCAGTTTATCAGTAGAGGTTTCATAGACATAGTCATTGGGTTAAGATTCAGATATTTTTGATAATAATTTAGCAGTAATTCAGTAGTTAATATGAATAATGTTTTGGAGTTGATTTATTTTAATATTTAAATTAATCAAAAGTATTTGGTTACAGTATTACCTTGTTGCATATAAAGTTTTGAGTTATAATAGATTTAATAAGCAGAGGTGGTTCGCTCGGTCATGTTTAGTGATCGAATGCCGGTCCGGACTTGTTCAAAAAATGGATCGTGACATAAAAGACGAGTAAAGTGGACAAGCAAAGTAAAGAATAATCTTATTGAAATTATTTATGAGCCACAGTACTTTATTGTAAAGAGCCAGTAGAGTAGAATCGAAATAAATTACAAGTGAGGAATGTAGGGGTATCTATAGCCTAAGCCTAACGTTCATATTCCGAATCCCACTACCACATATTGCTCTAGATTTTTAACAACCACCGATATAATCGCCGATTGTGAGATAAGTGCCAAGTGCAAATAGATATGAGCAGATTCTGAATATCAAGAAGATGGTTGAAGACCAAATAAGCACGGGATAAAGTTCCATGCCAGAAGAAGAGATCGTTGATGGAATTGAGAAGTTGTTTGTAGCAATGATTGAGGAGTGCTGCAATGAAACCTATGTCAAGACACTGACCATTCGGAATGCCGAACCAAGGGAGATCCTGAAGAATTGGACTGTCAGTCCATCCTTGGTTCGCCGGGTGTCTTAGTAGTGTAGAATTGTAGTCATTTTTAAAATAGCATGATCAAATGAGGCTTGAATCATGCTGATGCCTTTTCAATTATGAACACATAGACGTTCCCTTTAAATGAAATAATACTTTTTTGTCTTTCTTTGAAAAAGATGTATGGTTCTAGAAAAGCAAAAAGAAGATGCATCTTACTGAAAAATGGATCATGCTCTAGATGGTTAAAGATAAGCCAATATAGAATAGGTTCATGGATATGAGAACTTGACTGCTGATGTTCTCAATGAGGCATGAAGATGTGTTATATTTTTTTGGCCAATGCTCTGCTTGAGAAGTTCTTATCTTCCTTGAGTTACTATAGAAAGCAACTGAAGCACAAACTCAATAGGATAAGTCATATGAGGATTTAAACTAGCTTTTAATTTTGAGTGGCTGTCGCCTGCCTGTTAAAATATAGGCAGTGAAGAACAGAAGAAATAATGTGAGATTGTAAAACCTAATTTTTCTTTGAACGTTTGAGTCAAGAATGAAAATTGGGAATGAAAAGGGAATATTTTTTTTTTTGCTGATGTTGACTTGTACACCTTTTAGTTTAGTAAGTCTTTCCTTTTATTACTCTCTCCGGTCCAAAATAAGTAATTTTTTTGGATGTTTTCACACAAATTATAAAATCCACCTTTTAGCATTAATTAACAATGGAATTGACCATATTAACCTTTACCATCTCACATAAACACTCCTAACACGTATTCCAACACCATTACTCCAAGGACAATATAGGAAAAAATAATTAATTCATTCTTGAAATATGGAAAAATCACTTATTTTGGACCACAAGAAAAAGACCAAAAAATCACTTATTTTGGACCGGAGGGAGTATTTTATAAACATAGCAAAGTTGAAAAAGCTGGTAACGAAAATACATAAAACTTTGTGCCAAAATATATGAAAAAACTAAAGTATGCTGATAGGATTCGAACTTGCATTGTGGGTTTTGGAAAAATCAGTATGGGTTCCGTACCTTACCATTGAACCAGCAAGACATTTTGTTACTGGGTTCCTACATAAATTATTTTATACATTTAATAGATTTCTTAATATAAATACAAGGTCTAGACAAAGGCTACTGGGTTTCCGGGAACCCATACCTATCACTGTATATCTGCTCCTGAGTAGAAGTGTTATATGTGGAATCATATCATAGACCAACAAAAAAATAATATGTTGCAAAGTGATCTTTTGTTTAACATTCGTTAATGCAATGTTTAATTTTTTTTCTTATGATTTATAGGATATTTTAGTAAGAATCAAGATGATCAAGAGATTCTTCAAGCCGCAAACCTCTTCAGGTTCTACTTCTAGTTCTCCTTCACTAAGCTCTCCTTCATGTCCAGTGTTAATAATAATGTCAATTCTTCTCAATCATCACACCTACATAATATGCTGGATGTGAATCCTCTTAAACGCGATCCTGGTGAATGAAAACAAATTTCAGAATATCCTCCTAATTTACGTAATCGAGTGAAAAGGCATTATATTAAAAAGGGACCTTGTCAACTTAGAGAGTTTGATTTTCCAAATACAAATTTTGGTGGAAAATTGCGTCATTTTAATCCTGAATGGTTTAAGACTTCATATTCTGAATGGTTAGAATATAGTATTAAAAAAGATGCATCATTTTGCTTATGTCGTTACTTGTTCAAAAATAAGATTGGCGGATATAGAAAAAAAGTCGGTGATTCTTTTGCAATAAATGATTTTAGGGCTTTGAATAAAGGTATAGAAAGACTTAATACACATTTGGGTCAAGTGAGTAGTGTTCATAATCGATATTTTAAGATGATGTTAGATTTAAAGAATCAAGGACAATCTATTATAACTTCTTTTGACAAACAATCCGAGAAAGCTAAAAGTGAGTATCAAGTTCGCTTAAATGCCTCAATTGATATTGCAAGGTATCTTTTGAAAAATGCCTTTTCGAGGTCACGATGAGAGTGAAATTTCGACAAGAAGAGGCAATTTCTTAGATCTCTTAAAGTGGTATGCCGATAAGAAGGAAGGTGTAAAAAATGTCGTGCTAGATAATGCTCCAAAAAATGATATCATGATTTGTCCAAGTGTACAAAAAGACTTGAAGTTGTGGTAGGAACACATACACTTCAATTCCTAAATCCGCCTTTGATGGAGAGCATTTTGAAGACTTTTAACAACATTATTCTCGCACGACTAAACCGAGGCTCAAAATACAATGCCAATGTCCAAGAGTAACCCTCCACTAATTTGTTTCTTGCGTATGGAAATTTGTTTACAAGGTCCAAATCTTTCCACCAGCTAGATCACAAGAAAGTTATTACTACATGTTATAGCATTATAATTAACTAAAGCGGATAAGATTAACAATGATAGATATATGTACATACCTTGTAAGTTCGCTAATCTCTCTTTGATGCAGCTTTTGTAGCGTGTTAAAGTCCAATTTGGCAAATTTCAAAAGCAAATCATTGTGCGATTTCATGCCTTTATAAATGTCTATGTATTTCCTTGCTGCCAATCTTGGTATGGCTTTGCGAATTGGGTGGCTTAAGGCTTGAGTAACTTGAGCCTTAAGTGAGTTGCTCAAGTTGGGTAACATGGAGTCGAGATGAGTGGTGGTAAAGATTAGACCTTCTTCAAGAATCTCCTCCCCATGCACTCTCAGATGTGCTGCTTCGTACAGATTTAAGAATACTTCGACATCATTAACAAGGGTTCTCATGAATATTCTGTCGCTGTTAGTGAATTTTTTGAACACATCTTGTAACACCCCGTAAATTCGGCTTAGGTATGAAAGAGTGAAAGAAGTATTAAGGTTATATTTTGAACATGTGATATCCCATCGGTATGAGTATGGATAAGAATAGTATTTCAAAATCAAGATAGAAAGTAAGGTGCGTAAGATTTGACAAAATCGATTAAGTTTGCAGAAGGTCTGTCTTACAGCAAATTATAGTGAAAATGTCTAAGGAATTGGGAAAAACGCAAAGCATGAAAGTTGTAGGACATTGAAATAGCTTTCCAATGACATATTATAGATCTCGAACGGATCTCTTTGGAAGAAATTATGATTAAATTACTAAATACATACCACCCAGTTATTTTGGCGGGCAGTGAAGCGAGCTCGCTTCGCCAAAGTAGACGCGAATTTTTGTCTTGCCTTGAATGCAATGGACAGTGAAGCGAGGACACTTCACTAGAGTAGACGCGGCCTAGTCCCTAGCTCTTTTAAGCCAATTTTAGGGTTCATTTTTCTCTATTTCTTTTGGATAAGTTTTGAGGTCTTCTTCCACCCTCTCAAGAACCCCAACCCTCCCATCTTCGATGAAAGCAATCTCCATTAACTTGGTGTAAAATTAAATCATTCTTACACTGGTATTGATGAAATATACTCACAAAACACATAGATCTTCAAGAAATTCCTTCAAGAACTCAAAGGAGGGTTTTGCAAGATTTCTTCCAAAGGGTAATCCTACACCCTAAGACTTACATGTATGAATTTATTATGGGCATATGAGTGTGAATTAAGTATTGTGACTCTTGGTGTGGTGATTAGAAGCCATAAGTTCCCAATATAAATACATAATTAGTGTAGAGATTGGAAGGTGATTATTTGATGGAATTTTGTTGGTTGGGTATAGATAGATTGTCATACATGTGATGTTGGAAGTTATAAATTGGTTAGTCATGATGGTGGATTAAATTTTTTGTGAATGGTGATAGTTGGATGAACTAATTATATGGTGATGAGATGTAGAAATTTATGCCTACAAGGTATTTGATAATATGCCTAAATGACTTAAGTTATGGAATTTGCTACTAATATTGGTTCCATTGGATATTGCTATTGTAGATTGAAGGTTCTTAGTATTGTGGATCATTGTAGTAGCACTAAGGGGCGAAATTGAGGTATGTGAGGCTAACTCTTTATGTTTGGGAATGTTAATAATTCTCCCTACACTGCATTTCTTTTACGACGTATCAATTGCCTCATAAATATAGTTAAGCCTAGTTCCTTGAATAGTTATAGAACTTCTATTCTCTAGCTTCATAACTCGTTCATGAATTTCATTCTGAACGTTGTGAGATCAGTTCGTATTCAATATAGACTTAGGGTTGATGTACCTAAGTCTCAGTATAGCTTACTCATCATGTCATAAACAGCTGAAGTTTCAGTGTTCATAATCAGTTCAAGAATACATTTCTCATTCTAGTCCTATTCAGCATTCTAGTATTATATAACTCAGTATAATTCAGTATTCCAGTATTATGTAACTCAGTATGATTCAGTATTCCAGTATTATATACTAAGTGTGATCCAGTATTTAGGTAACACGTAACTCAGCATGGTTCAGTATTTCAGCATAATGTATTTCAGTATGATTCTCAGTTCCTAATTTTAAATTCCTGAATGTTGAATACCTATATTTGGGCCTGAGGCCGTAGTTTATATGCTTTATGCATGTTTGGGCCTGAAGCCGTTGTTTATGCTTTATGCATGTTTGGGCCTGAGGCTGTAGTTTATGCTTTCATTTTTGGGCTTGAGGTCGTAGTTATGTATACGTATACTTGGGCATAAGGCCGTAGCATGTGCACATATATATTGGGATCGATGCCGTAGCTTATTCAGATAAACAGGTTGTTCATCATTCAGAAGAGGGAATATTCATAACCTTACTTCCTTTATTCAGTTCAGTTATCAGTTATCAATTATCTTTTCAGTTATCAGTTCTGTTATCAGTTATTAGTTATCAGTTCGGTTATCAGTTCAGTTACCAGTTCTCACTTCAGTTTCAGTTTCAATAGTTATCATTTCAGTTATAAGCTCAGTTTTAGTTTCAAAATTTATAATTCTTTCTTTCAGTTTCTTTACATACCGGTACAATTCAAATATAATGACGTCCCTTTTTCCCAGGGCCTACATCTCACAATGCAGGTAATGATTAACAGGTTGATGATTCCGAGCGCTAGGATTCTCTTACCAGCTATTTAGTGATCCCCTGTTCTTTCAGGGCATTTTCATTATTATAGTCTTCAGTATTTCCAGTACTTTATTAGAGGCTTCATAGACTAGAGTAACAGCTAGATAGAGTCGCAGGCTTTTCAGATTAAGCTGTGTTGACTACAAATATGTTTCAGAATTGTATTGGTTTTTCTGCACTTTGATTTATACCATCCAGACTTTTAGTATATCAACATGTGTTAGTTTATCTTCCGCATTCAGTATGTTATGATATCACATGTTGATTCAGCCATCCAGTTAGTTCGCTCGATCATATGTAGTCAGGCACCGAGTGCCGTGTTACGTCAAGGCCTAGGTTCGGGGCGTGACAAAGCTTGGTATCAGAGTACTAGGTTCAACAGTCCTAGGGAGTCTATGAAGCCGTGTCTAGTGGAGTTTCCTTTATATGTGTGTGCCGGCCACTCATATAAATGGTTAACTACCAGGACATTTAGGATTGTCTCACTTCTTTCTACTCTAGATCGTTCAATGAAGCTTAGAGCAGTAGTTAACCTTCTCTTTTTATCGAATTCCATACGTATTGGATGCCCAAGCAATGTGCATGAAAAACCTAAGGTTCTATAGAGGACAATTGCCCATTGGGTATATCTATGGAGTACATGTTGGTAACAAATGAGATTTGAGAGGATGTTGAAAGTGGGATGTAATGGATAGTAGCACAGATTAGAGCATAACCTAATCAGAAAGTACAAAAGCAGTTATCATATTTTATGGTTGTTAGTTTATCTTATTACCAATTAACGGCCTTTCAGTTAGCAGGTTTATGGTTATTTAGTACGCCAATATTCAGTTATATGCTTACCAAATATCCAATTTTCAGTGTATCAAAATTTCTGGAGACTTGTGATTATACAGTGATGCTTATGGGTGCTCAAAGAAAATGTAAGTAATAGTTATTATAACAACATCTTTGCATGTTTTAGGTATTAAGACCCAAGACTCACCGGATGGTGCATGAAGTTATTTATTAGATGTGTATGGCAGTGTATCCGCTTGTCAGGCCTCACGGTGTATCAGGTTAAAAATTCAACCGCAGCAAGCATAGAATTGATCACTATAGTTTTGGACAGAAAATAGCCAAAGGGAAATATAGCTAAGAATAATTTGATTTACGAAATGAGAACCAAGAGCAGGTGACATTGAATTTTAGGGAATGATTTTAAGTTGGTTAGATTTATTCAAATTGGAACTAAAAAGTACCATGTTAGTGAATTTGTATACGAAGTGGCTATTATTGTGAGATAAAAGATATGACAGTTCCCCCTTCACATAATGTGACTATGTGTTTAGGCCGGAGGTTTATAGTCTGAAGTGATTTTGAAGTGTATAGAAAGTTTAGGGGTTAGATATTCCAATTTTGTTTAAGACAGATTAAATTTCTCTAATTGTGATCCATGTGCATAGTTCAAAAAGAATAATAGTGTACGGCAAGAGAATATGGCCAGATGGTGAGGGAAGCTTGGAAAAACCTTTTGCTTTACTTTAGTTATTCAAAGGAGAGCAAGAAAATATGATGCTATCAGGTGGTTAGTAAAAGAATTAAAAAAAAAATCAGCTAGAAGTAAGAGATCAACTACAAAAGAATAGCCTTTAAAAATTATCGAAAAGAGATTTCCCCAAGATTGATAGTGTGAGCAGAGTTAGAATATTAAGATTGTCTATGATAGTTGTGAATACATTAGCTTTCCGTCATGCAAATAATTTAGTTTTTCCTAGCTCAGAAGTAAGTTGGAAGATGAGTAGTTATTGGTCAAGAATTGAAAGAATTGCAGAAAACAAGGTAAGTTATGTGGATCCGAACAAAAAGAGAAGGATCCACAAGTATAATACCTTTGGTCTAAGAGGTGATGTGAAAATTTTAGGTAAGTCCAGTTGGAGATCTGAAACTCGAAAAGTAGCTTGGGATATAAAAAAGAAAATTAGTTCGGTAATGAGGGAAAATTGTATAATTACCACAAGGAATATGTCTAACATGTGTAAGAAACACAAAGTGAGTAGAATGATCACTGATCTTAGCTATTGATGATAAAGTGATCACAGAAAAGCTGTAAAATCATGCTCATTTATGTGTTACGAGGGTAGTGCCATTGCACGAGGCGCTAATATTCTGAGTAGTGGTCAGAGATATAGCTCACAACAAGACTATAAGCGTTTTCAGGAAGTGCTTAGGAAGGTAGTCAAGTGTGGGAAGTATAGCTCATGACTGAGGTAGACAAGGGAACTATGTTGAAAGAAGTTCGTTGCTTAGCCAAGGTAGGAATTTGAGTTTTGGACACCAGAGATAGTGGAGTTTTTATCTAGAACAAGACATGTTCCTCCTTAGCAGCCGAAGTGAAGGAGAAACGGTTTGGCGATCCCTACTTATTGCAGCTGAAGGAAGGAATTCACAAACATAAGATTATGGCTTTTGAACGGGTGGGAGATGATAGTACTTTAAAGTACCCCAATAGATTATGTGTTCCAACCATAGATGGACTTAGTGAGGGAGGAAGATGTTAGAAACCCATAATTCCATGTATTCTATCCACCCAGGTTCCCCAAAGATGTAACATTATCTCAAGACTTATTGATGGAACGACATGAGAAAGAGGGTTGCAGACATTGTGGCCAAGAGTCTGAATTATCAGCAAGTAAAAGTTGAGCAATAGAAAGCATAGTGTTCCACAGAATACACATATTTTTGATAAAATAAACTTTTAGAAGTTCTTTCATAAAGGATTAGGCACAAGTTTTTCATCCTCGGCAAGATGGCCAGGCAATATTCAAACAATGAAGGATATGTCCTTGATATTAAAGGAAATTGGGATGACCACATACCTCTCATTGACCTTGCTAATAATAATGCCTACCATTCTAGTATCAAGATGGCAAGTGTAAGCCTCTGTATGGACGAATGTGTAGATCGCCAATTGGTTGGTCAAAAGTTGGGGAAGAGGAGTCGTTGGGACCAAATTTAGTCTATCAAGCAATGAAGAAAGTTAAATTGATTCAAGAGCGTTTGAAGAAAATTCAGAGCCGCCAAAAGTCCTATTCGAGCATACAACATAGAGACGTAGAGTTTTAAGTTGATGATTGGATGTTTCTGAAAGTTTCGCTTATGAAAAGCGTTATGAGATTTGGGAAGAAGGGGAAGCATAGTCCCTGCTATAGTGGACCATATAGATTCTTGCGAAGGATCAGTCAATTAGCTTATGAGTTGGAGTTGCCACCATAATTAGTGGTGGTACAGCCAGTATTTCACGTGTCATGTTATAACATTCAAGTTCAGTACTCAGATACTCATGTCAGTTAGTACTCAAATACCCAAGTCAACTCAATACTCAGCTACTCATGTTAGTCCAATACTTAGACAGTCATCCCACCTTAGTACTCAAATTACTCAAATATTCGTGCCAGTTCAATATTCATATATCCATGTTAGTTCAGTATTCACGTATCCAAGGCAGACCAATATTCAGTCAATGCAATAGTCATTCAGTTCCGTATCTCAACAGTTTAGTAATAATGTATGCATTAAGTTTAGTATACAAGTGTTAATGAAAGTTCATGTTTCCACTAGACCCGTTTAAGGTCCGGAGCTAGCAGTGTGAATTAAGTATTGGGACTCTTGGTGTGGTGATTAGAAGCCATAAGTTACCAATAAAAATACCTAATTAGTGTAGAGATTGGAAGGTGGTTATTTGATGAAATTTTGTTGGTTGGGTGTAGATAGATTGCCATACATGTGATGTTGGAAGTTATAAATTGGTTAGTCATGATGGTGGAATAAATTGTTGGTGAATGGTGATAGTTGGATGAACTAATTATATGATAACGAGATGTAGAGATTTATGCCTACGAGGTGTTTCCTAATATGCCTAAACGGCTTAAGTTATGAAATTTGTTACTAATATTGGTTCCATGGGATATTGTTATTGTAGATTGAAGGTTCTTAGTATTATGGATCATTGTAGTAGCACTAAGGGGCGAAATTGAGGTATGTGAAGCTAACTCTCTATGTTTGTGAATGTTAATAATTCTCCGTACACTACATTTCTTTTACGACGTATCAATTTCCTTATAAATATAGTTAAGCCTAGTTCCTTGAATAGTTGTAGAACTTCTATTCTCTAGCTTTATAACTCTTTCATGACTTTCATTCTAAATGTTGTGAGCTCAGTTCGTATTCAATATAGACTTGGGTTTGATGTCCCTAAGTCTCAGTATAGCTTACTCATCATGTCATAAACAGATGAAGTTTCAGTGTTCATAATCAGTTCAAGAAACATGTCTCATCCTAGTCCTATTCAGTATTTTAGTATTATATAAATCAGTATGATTCAGTATTCTAGTATTATGTAACTCAGTATAATTCAGTATTCCAATGTTATGTACTCAGTGTGATCTAGTATTCAGGTATCACGTAACTCAGCTTCAGTATTTCAGCATCATGTATTTCAGTACGATTCTCAGTTCCTGATTTTAAATTGCTGAATATTGAACACCTGTATTTGGGCCTGAGGTCGTAGGTTGTGATTTTTGCATGTTTGAGCTTGAGGCCATAGTTTATGCTTTATGCATTTTTGAGCCTGAGGCCGTAGCATGTGCACATATATATTGGGCCTGAGGCCGTAACTTATTCAGATAAACAGGTTGTTCATCATTCAGAAGAAGGAGTATTCATAACCTTACTTCCTTTATTCAGTTCAGTTATCAGTTATCAGAAGAAGGGCCCGGGCATACATCTCACAATGCAGGTAATGATTTACAGATTGATGATTCTGAGCGCTAGGATTCTCGTATTAGCTATTTGGCGATCCCCAGTTCTTTCGGGGCATTGTCATTATTATAGTCTTCAGTATTTTCAGACAGTCAGTGTTTTCAGTACTTCATCAGAGGCTACATAGACTAGAGTAAAAGCTAGACAGAGTCGCAGGCTTTTCATATTAAGTTGTATTGACTACAGATATATTTCAGAATTGTATTGGTTTTTCCGCACTATGATTTATACCATCAAAACTTTTAGTATATCAGCATGTGTTAGTTCCGCATTCTGTATGTTATGATATCACATATTGATTCCGACAGCCAGTTGGTTCGCTCGGTCACATGTAATCAGGCACCGAGTGCCGTGTTACGTTCAGTTCCAGATTCGGGGCGTGACATATCTTGTTTAAAATACTATTTAAAAAATGAGTTGTCAAGTTGTAGAGACCTGTCGGTGGAAGTTCTGAAGACTATTGCAAAAGAAAACAGGGAAGTGAGAGAGAAATAAGTTAAATAATATGATGTCATATTAAGTAAAAAAAAGAAAGAAATTGTACTAGTACGAGTGTCACATGCCTTAGTGGGTCCTTGCTATATTGTTCTTTTATTATATTGACAGGAGGACCTTTTCTTTTTCTAACTTTCCACTTTATAGGTGTTCTTGGGCTGGATAGATTTTATTGAAATTTTAAAAAAATTTAATTAAAATTGTATTAAAAAATAATTTTCCAAAAGACTATTTCCATAACCGACTATTATCAAACCTTTTATATTTGTATTTGTTTAATGTACAATAATAACCATGTGCTTTTATTTATTGTCATAATTCAATAATAATTATGTGCAATGGAATATTATAATCACTAACCATGTGTTTTGATATCTTCGCATTGTTTAGTAATTATAATAGAATATTGAATAGCTGGTACGCCGCAGATTCAATTAAAAAAAAAAAAAAAAAAACACATCACATGTTCATTCAACACAGTACTCCATATTTTATATTTTTGGAATTGCGAAAGACAAGATGTGCTAAGAAGTTTAGTCAACAAACAACCACCATTTTGAAGGATGTACCATCAGATCTTTATTAATTCCAAACTAATGCAACAAAGAAATTTAGTGGTATAAAAGTGAGTGGAAATAGTGCATGGAAATTGACGCATAATTGTAAATTAAATTTAATTAATGTATTATGTTTAATTAAATTGTCACGATTCGGATTCTTCACCCGCGGGAGTCCTGATGGTGCCTACTATTGAAAGCTAGGCAAGCCAACCAATTGGACTATTTACCTTGTTTTCACTTTTAATCCATTAACAATTAAGAACCAACACTTAAATAGCAACGGAATATAATAAGCGGAGACTGAATTACAAAGTTTTAATAATACTGCTAATACCAATTCATAACAAATCTACCCAAGACTGGTGTCACAACTTCATAGATTGTCTAGGAATACTACAAATAAAGGTCATAAAGAAATAATAGGATACTGTCTCTTGAAATACAATAAAGAAACAATTATAAAGATAGAGGGAGACGCCAAGGCATGCGGACGCTTGCAGGACTACCTCGGGTCGCCTGATGAACAAGAATCAGCAATCTCACTGCGGTCCGTAAGCTAAAGCATCAGGATCTGCACAAAAGAGTGCATAGTATAGTATCAGCACAACCGACCTCATGTGCTGGTAAGTGCCTGGCCTAACCTCGACTAAGTAGTGACGAGGTTAGGACCAGACTACCAAATAAACGTGTGCAGTTAAATCAAATATAGGGCAAGTAATAATAAAGGGAAACTAGCAGTTTAAGATGGGTAGGGGACATTCTGTGGGGGTATCATTTACCAACAGTAACTCAGGAGGAAAACATATAGAACAATTTAAAATCTAAAGCAGAAGAAATAAGGGAACAGTAACAAATCAATATCCACTTTTATTTTTTATTGTGGCGGCGTGCAACCCGATCCGAATCATAAAAATACTGTTGAAGCGTGCAACCCGATCCATATAATATTGTTGCGGCGTGATACCCGATCCATATAGTACTGCTGCGGCGTGCATCCGATCTATGTAATATTGTTGCGGCGTGCAACCCGGTCCATATAATATTATTGCGGCATGCAACCCAATTCATATAATATTGTTGCGGCATGCAACCTGATTCCAATATACAATTCAACACCAATCACAAAGCATCGCGACAAGGAGGCAATAAGGAAGCTACAATATCCCGGCAAGGGAATCGACAGCAAGGGAATCAACTACAACCAAACTTGTTCCAACATTTAACTTCACAAAAGAGACCTCAACGAGAATTAATACTCAACCATAAGTAGTTTCCACGAGGATAATCATAATTCTTGCCCAACACAGAGAATCAACAACTTAAGTGATTCGTAGTACTTATCATGAACACAACGATTTCAATTTAAGACTCACGGGCATGCTTGACACCAACGTATAGATACTCGTCACTGTGCCTATACGTCTTACTATTCAAATAACACATAGCAAATAGGACTCGACTCCTAATCCCCCATGCTAAGGTTAGACCAAACACTTATCTCGATGCCTCGAACACAATTCAAGCCTCAACTATCGCTTTACCTCTTGATTCCACTACCAATTTGCTCGTATCTAGCCACAGGTTACTTAATTATATCAATAAATGCTAAATAAATCAAATCTAATGCATGGAAATAAGTTTTCTAAAGTTTTTCCCAAAAAGTCAAAAATCGACCCCGGGCCCACATGGTGAAAACCGGAGGTTTGAACCAAAACCCGATTACCCATTTACCCACAAACTCAAATATACACTTTGTTTTGTAATCAGACCTGAATTCGAGGTCCAAATCCCCAAAATTTAAGAAACCAAGGTTCTACCAAATCACCTAATTTCTCCCATGAAAATCATTGATTGTGAGTTGAAATCATGTGGAAAGACGTTAAATATTAAAGAAAACAAGTTAGAAATGACTTACAATCGATTTGTAAAAGAAGATGTCTTTGAAAAATCGCACGAGAGTGTTTTGATTTTGAAAGAGTGTGAAGAATGGTTGAAATGCAACTATGTTATGAATTTTCAGGTTGCAGGTATCACAATTGCGATCAGGGTTCACAATTGCGAACCCAGAAGTCTCCTACTCTCGCTTTTGCGAAGGGACTTCCGCATTTGTGAAGTCTCTTTTGCGATAAATTTGTCGCATTTGCGACGACTGGCTACAACTGGAGGCATCGCATTTGTGATGAGTACCTCGCATTTGCGAGGTATGCTGGCCAGGGCACTTTCGCATTTGCGACATACCTTTTGCATTTGCAAGCCAGGATTCGCAAATGCGAAGCCTGCAATATACCAGTTTAAATCTGTAACATCCTAAGTCCAAATTTCACTATGTGACCTATCAGAAACTCACTGATCCCTCAGGGCTCCACACAAAACATGCACACCAACCTAAAAATATCATATGGACTTGCTCGTCCATTCAAATCACCATAATAACATCAACAACTATGAATTTAGCATCAACATCATGAAATCATTTAAGAATATCAAATTTTTCTAATTTTCTCAAATAGGATCCGATTCACATCATTTCAAGTCCGTTTCTTACTAAATTTCACAAACTCAACTTAAATCACATATAAGACCTGCACCGGGCTCTGAAACAAAAATACGGGCCCTATACCATCAAATTTCAAACACACTTCATTTCCAAAAACTCATATATTTTTGAGAAAATAATTTTCTTTAAAAATTTATTTCTCAGGCTTGGGACCTCGAAATTCAATTCCGGGCATGCGCCCAAGTCCCATATTTTCCCACGGACCCTTCGGGACCATCAAATCACGAACCCGGGCCACTTTACCTAAAATATTGACCAAAGTCAACCTAAATTCATTTTAAAAGCAAAATTAATTATTTTTTTTATAGATTTTCATATAATGGCTTTCTGAATGCGTGCATTGTGCACGTAAATCTAGGTGGGACAAAAAAGGAGTTTTTAAGGACTCGGAATGCTGAATTTAATTCTAATACAAGTGATGACCTTTTGGGTCATCACATATATAATTCAATTCCTTACTTATCGGGGAATGGGAAATGATTCATAAAAGTAAATTTACATAAATAATTATAAACTCTGATAACCTAATATAATAAAAAGGGTATTGCTAAACGGCCCAACTGGTATGACCCAACTTTGGCCACAGCAGTGAAAAGACATCCAAGACCCCCTAACTAATTAGCCCACATTTGTCCCTCCAAAACACAAAATTAAATTCCAATCTTTGAAAGTTAAATGTTGGGAGCTGAAGAGTCTTGTGTATTATATTTGTATTTTTATTGTATTTATGTGCATTTTATGTTTATACAATTATACGATTTAGTGTGTCTACAAATTATTGTATTTTCTTCCTTTCTTAAAACCAAATACGGTATACGATTTATTATACTTCCTTCATCTCAAACAAAGTCAAGTGGACACTTTACCTTATCTAAAAAGTGAATTCAAACCAAGAAAATTTGGTGGTGCAAGAAAATATTAATCAATATTTACCTATTATTTATATTTTCTAATGGAATTGCTAATTATATCCCAAAATATAATGAAAGGTATCAATTGACTAGTGGAACCATAGTAAACGTAATTATATGGTCTCTATTTTCAGGATCCTATACCCAGACCCGGTCGTGATGGTGCCTCTCCTGAAGACAAGGCCAGCCGACACAAATACTAAATTAATTAACCAATATAATGATTCATAATCAAGTCATTAATAATGATAAATCCCAAGAATAGAGTGAAATATAACAACTGCGAAAGCCAACACAGCCCGACATCGGGTGTCACCAATCATGAGCATCTAAACATGTGTCTAAGGGCCTTCAAGAGTTTATATAGTCTACTATAGAACTAGAAAGAGAAAATAAGATAGGAGGGAGAAACACTAAGATGCGAACGCCGGCAGCTACCGAGTGAACTCCACACAGTCTGGTGGAAACAAACAACCCTCGTTAGCAGGGCCCGAAGCTCCTGAATTTGCACACGTGGTGCAGGGAGTAAAGTGAGTATGCTAGCTCAGTGAGTAATAAAAATAAATGAATATTGAGCGATAAGAAAACACGAAGAATCATAACAAGATGCTACACAGAGGAAGTATAAAATCAATGCAGTGCAATAAAACAATGAGTCTTGTAAGAAAATACCTTATTTCAGTGAAAACCTCTTTTAAGCATCTTTTAGCAGTTAAACAAGTAAATGATAAAACAACAAGAACAGATAAACACGTAAAATTATCCCCTCAGGCACAATATCAACAAAATCAACCCCTCGGGCAATAACATGGAACAACACAGCCCCTCGGGCTAAATATATATGGAACAACAACATCCCTTCGGGCTACAACACATCACACACACTGCGTACACGCACTCACTGGGGGTGTACAGACTTAGGGAGGGGACCCTTACGGCCCAAGCGCAATATCAAGCCATCTCGTGGCATAATCACTAGGCTCTCGGCCTCATATCAACAAGCCACATTATGGCGTACAATCTCAGTCCCTTAGCCTCAAAATCATAATCAGTGTATCACTGTTGCGGTGTGCAGCCCAATCCAACCCAAAAGTATCCTCAGGACATAGGCCCTCGGCCTTACTCAGTCAGAATCTCATAAGCCACTCGGGCAACAGTAGAACATGATGCATAGCCCAAATTATCATTTAAGGTGTCAAAACAGAGTAAACATGGCTGAGTTATGAAACTAGTATAATATAGCATGACTGAATGCAGGTATAAAGTCAAAAACAGTGAGGAAATGGTAATAAAAATCCCCTAGGGGTCCAAGCAGTTATCACGAAGCCCAAATATGACATTTAGCTGAAAACATGATAACATCAAACAATTTGCAATCAATTACACGGAAAAAAGTCATTTGGGATGGACTAAGTCACAATACCCAATGGCACACGACCCCGCGCTCGTAATCTAGGACAATATTTACAATCATTACTCACCTCAATCCGGTCCAAACTCTTGCCCCCGGCGCCTTTGCCCCTCGAATAAGCCTCAACTCGCATTGAATCTATCCAAAATCAGAATCACGGCGTCAAAATATGCTAAAGGAACAAAGCCCACGCAAAAATAACCAATTTAGAACATAAATACCGAAATTTACCAAAACCCAAACCCCAAGCCCACATCTCGGAATTCGATAAAATTTAAATCAATAGATTTCTTATTTCCCCACGAGTTCATACATATTAAAAGTACCAAAATCCGACCACAAATGACCCCTAAAATCCTCAAGTCAGGGTCTCCAATGTCAAGCCCTAGTTTTCCATATTTTAACTCTAATTTTCCTTAACTACAACTCTAATCCGTGAAATAATACCATAGAAACGAATTTTAGGTTCAACAATCTTATCTACAGACGTTATCCCTTGAATTCCTCTTTAAAATGGCTTTCCCAAGCTCAAACCTAAAAACAATGGTGAAGAAATAGCTCAAAAACGCGAAGGAAACCTTTTATACTTTCTAACCCAGGCTTTTCGTACCTGCGGTCCTTTTCTACTTCTGCGAACAAATCCACCGCATCTGCGATTTTTCACTTTAATGGCCATTCGCATATGCGGTTAGAAACCTCACACTTGCGCTACCACAGGTGCTACCACTTCATCGCTTCCATGGTTCTTGATGATCTTCTTCCTGGCCGTATCTGCGGCTGCCTTCCGCTTCTGCTAGCATCCCACCTGTGGCCTCCCAAACGCAGGTGCGGTTATGACAACAACAATATGCTTCAGCTGTCCCAACTCAACTTCAAACCATCCGCCAACCATCCGAATCACCTCGAGATCCCCCGGGACCTCAACCAACAACACAAACTAGTCATACACCACTACCCAAACTTATACCAATCTTCGAAACACCTCAAACAACATCGAATCCATCAAATGACATCAAATTCAAGCCTAAGGTTCCAAAAATCTTCTGAATTCTGCTTTTGATCAAAAAGTATACCAAACCACGTTTGAATAACTTAAAATTTTGCACATACATCCCAAATGATACAACGGTCCTACCGTAACTCCCGAAATTCAATTCCGACCGCAAAACCTCCCCTATCAATCGAAATATGCCAAAATTCCATTTTCGCCAATTCAAGCCTAAATCTACTACTGACCTCCAAAACATATTCTGATCATGCTCCTAAGTCCCAAATCACCTAACGGAGCTAACCAAATCATAAAAATCCAAATCTGAGATCAAATACTAAAAGTCAAGACTGAGTCAAACCTTTCAAATTTAAAGCTTCAAGTTGAGAATCATCCTTCCATATCTATTCCAATTAACCTGAAAACCAAAACCAATACTTTACATAAGTCACAATGCATAATACGGGGCTAGTCATGCCCGAGAACTAGCGACCAAAGTGTAAAAGCTCAAAATGACCAGTCGAGTCGTTACATCCTCCCTTACGTGCCCATAGTTGTTCTAAGAGCCAACAAGTTGTTGTATAACCTTACCATGAAAATACCCGAGGGTGATTTTACGTCACCCTATCTCATATAGGTCCGATAACACAATGTAATTGAAATTTCTCAATCCAACATAGCCTATAAACCTTAAAACCACATTTCCACTTCTGAAATCATCTACAAGATTAGAATCTCACATTTATACTCTGAATAAGCCCGAACAAGCTGTAATAACCCATAATTGTAACCTCAGGTGCAATTACATGACATACCACATAACTCAAACGCTAGAAGCGATAGCAGTTGCTCAAAACATCTAAATTTCGATTGTAAGCCTTTTATCAAAAAAAGCCTCACCCCAACACTTCCAAATATTGCCCATGATAAATGAAACACATAGGAATTCATAACTACTCCTCATATCAACCATTCGTGAAGCCACTTCTCCTTTAGCAAGGACCATTGCAATTTTCTAAGCCCAACATCGATATTATCCCTCCAACACGGTGAAACTGAATCCGTTTGAATTCATTCTAAATCCCAAACATCTCATCTAATTCCAACACAACTACTCTAGTTACATGACACATCAATACAATCTAAGACATAACTCGTGCAATCCGCGCAACAATAAGCAATAATTTGAACATAATCAAATCATGAAAATGACTGAAATGAGAGAACTATACTGCAAGCTTACCAGTACCACCACACAAAATGCTGAGAATCCGTCATACCTCATAGAAATAGAACACATGAATCTAGCCCGAAGGTTCATACGACCACATAACTCCTCTCCAATGCGCGACCTCATCCAAACACCGGTCCACATGGACCACGTCAAATCATTATGCTCAAATCGACAACCACGCGCAATTCGATGTCTAGAACCAAAAGTAAATCATCATAACTATGGAGAAGCAATTGACATAACATCACACAAACTCGAAAGGACACAACCGATACGCCATCCGTCGAACAATACCCAATACTCTTCCCGCTCGAATTCCACCAAGAGACCCCAATAAAATAGCACCACATGTGCCTATAACCAACCAATACCAATGCCTCGCGATGCAGAAAGGTAACTCATAGATCTCCCCAGGTTACTAATAAGCTCACTAACAATCGAATGAACACATCTCTCAACAATACAACTCGGAGTCACCAAGCCAACTCGTTGTAGAACACACATCCATATTGGCCTACTAATAAACCCATTATCTAGGAGTTCGTGAAGCCGATAATTCAAGTACTTTAACTCCACCGGTGCCATACGATATGGTGCCCGACACCAAATCCATATCAAAATCAACAACCCTGTCCGACGACGTGCCCAGCAGCAGGAAACACATCCAGAAAATCCCTTACCACTGGGACAGAATCAATCGTAGGAGTCTCTGCAATGGCATCCAACACGAATGCCAATTAAGAAAGAAAACCCTTCCCAGCTATCCACTAGGGCTTCAAAAATGAAATCACCCTACTGGAAACATAGTCTGTCGAACCTTGCAACTCAATCCATGGCATCCCTGGCATTGCTAACACCGCCGTCTTAGCGCAACAGTCCAGAATAACACGATATTGAGACAACTAGTCAATACCCAATATCACATCCAAAATCTAACATACCAAGGAACAGGGGTCCACTCGTGTCTCCAAACCTCAAATAGTTACCACACAAGACCGATATACGCGATCCACAACCACGACCTAACCTGTTTGTGAGAACTTCCAGTCTCCAAATCCATAAAGCACGCGAATCACCACATCTGATCTTAACTTCTCTGCCCAAATATACAACACACCTCTAATACACAATCATCCCACGAGGTGTACTCTTAAAATCCTTCTGTGCCACCAAGCAATTCGAATATCAACAGCCGATGCAACAAGAGAGTGCCGCAATACTAATGAAGTATCCTCAACTCAAACCTATCGCCCTTTCTAAAATGTATACTCTCATCAAGCCAAGCCAGTTAGTAATATCATTTATCTCAGTCCTACACAACATATCGCATATACCATACCATCCTAGAATAGACATGAGAACTTCATATCCCTTCCGAGCTACAAGAAACTACGCACTCAACCCGCCAAGAACTTTTTATTGATTCCATCTAGAAGAAAATTACTATACATCCCATGTTCCTCATGCTCGAAAAAAATATACATCTCTAATTGTAGTAGAAACCATCATGAACTCTTCGAATTCCATTTGCACAAAACTAAACCGTCAGGACTGAATCCTTCTAACTCAACGAAGCTACGCAAGCCACTAAAACCCAAGAGCATTGCCGCGAAACATCGATAGAAACTCATTACCTCGTAAGCATCCAAAGAACTAATCATATCCTTACCATTCCGATCCGGCCTACTACCAAGTTATCCCATATATCCAAGTTCCTTATGATTTACCTTCAACTTGATACACCTTCTTACTATAATACCGCAGTTCCTCAACCCAGACTAACCACACGAGACCCAAGAATAAAACCACACTGTCTAAGTGTCATAAGCCACTGAATACTCTCTTAAATATTCCCAAAAACACTACATTCATCAAGTAACTATCTAGTCATCACTTCCCTTAATAGGGATACAATCGAACATATTGATCCAGAAACACATGCTCACGCAATCAATAGCTCAAGGCTCAAGGTATAGGCAAAAATCCTGCCTCAAGTACTCCAAACTGGCCCATCATCAACACAGAATCACATCTCGACCCTCGATCAGGGAATCACAAGCCGTCTATGAATAGCCGATACCAAGCACTCATACACGCATACGAATGCGTGGAAGGAATTCAAAGATTTACGTTTCACGATGAATCAAGGACGCACGATAAGAATTCAAGAATGTGATGTTTTCCTAAAGGTTCTGCAGTCTCTCGAGGATAAATACAAACATCTCCATACCGATCCGCGAGACTCTACTAAACCTGCACATGACTTGTAAGACTTATGTAACCTAGGATCTGATACAAACTTGTCACGACCCTAGCCCCTGACCCGATCGTGATGACGCCTATCATTAAGACAAGGCCAGCCGACATAAACCTGAAATTAATTAACCGATATAAAAATTCATAATCAAGTCATTAATAATGATAAATCCCAAAAATATAGTGAAATATAACAACTATGGAAGCCAACAAGCCCGACATCAAGGTGTTACCGATCATGAGCATCTAAAAATGTGTCTAAGAGCTTGAAAGAGTTTATACAGTCTACTACAGAACTAGAAACAAAAAATAAGATAGGAGGGAGAAACGCTGGGTTGCGAATGCCAGTAGCTACCTAGTGAACTCCGCACAGTCTACTGGAAACAAACAACCCTCGCTAGCAGGGCCTGAAGCTCCTAAATCTTCCTATATGGTCCAGGGAATAAAGTGAGTACGTCAACTCAGTAAGTAATAAAAATAAATAAGGACTGTGCGATAAGAAAACACAAAGAAGCACAACAAGATGCTACACAAAGCAGTATAAAATCAATGCAGTGCAATAAAACAATGAGACTTGTAAGAGAATACCTTATTCCACTGAAAAACTCTTTTAAGCATCTTTTAGCAGCTAAACAAGTAAATGATAAAATATCAAGAACAGATAAACACATAAAATTAGCCTCTCGGGCATAATATCAATAGAATCAGCCCTTTGGGCAATAATATGGAACAACACCAACCCCTCGGGCTAAACATATACGAAACAACAAAGCCCCTCGGGCTATAACACATCACACATACTAGGCACCCACGCTCACTAGGGGTGTACAGACTCCGGGAAGGGTCCCTTTCGGCCCAAGCGCAATATCAAGCCATCTCGTGGCATAATCACTAAGATCCAGGCCTTATATCAACAAGCCACCTCGTGGCATAGAATCTCAGGCCCTCGACCTCATAATCATAATTAATGTATCACTGTTGCAGCATGCAGACCGACCCAAAGGTATCCTCAGCGTATAAGCCCTCGGCCTTTCTCGGTCAGAATATCATAAGCTACTCGGGCAATTGTAGAACATGATGCTTAGCCCAAATTATCATTTAAAATATCATTTAAGGCGTCAAAACAGAGTAAACATGGCTGAGCTATGAAACCAGTAGAATATAGCATGACTGAGTGTATGTATAAAGTCAAAAGTCAGGAAATGACAGTAAAAATCCCCTAAGGGTCCAAGTAGTTGGCATGAAGCCTAAATATGGCATTTAGTCGAAAACTTGATAACATCAAACAGATTGCAATCAATTACGCGGTAAAACAGTCATTCGGGATGGACTAAGTCACAATCCCCAATGGTGCATGCCCCCACGCTCGTCATCTAGAATGTGAGTCACCTCAACATAACACAATGATGTGTAATCCGAGGTTTCATACCTTCAGAACAAGATTTACAAATATTACTCACCTCAATCCGGTCTAAACTCTAGCCTGCGATGCCTTTGCCCCTCGAATCAGCCTCAACTCGCGTCGAATCTATCCAAAACCAAAATCACGACGTCAAAATATTCTAAGGGAACGAAGCCCATGCAAAGATAATCAATTTACAACATAAATCCCGAAATTACCCAGATCCTGAGCTCTGGCGCCACATCTCAGAATTCGATAAAATTTATATCAATAGATTATTTATCTCCCCACGAGTTCATACATATCAAAAGTATAACAATTCGACCATAAATGGCCCCTCAAATCCTCAAGTCAAGGTCTCCAATCTCAAGCCCTAGTATTTCCATATTTTAATCCTAATTTTCCATAAATACAGTATTAATCCATGAAATAATACCATAGAAATGAAGTTTAGGATCAACAATCTTAACTCCAGACATTATCCCTTGAATTCCTCTTAAAAATGGCTTCCCCAAGCTCAAAACCGAATAAAAATGGAGAAGAAAAAGCTCAAAATCGTGAAGGAAACCTTTTATACATTCTGAACTAGGATTTTCGCACCAGCAGTCCTTTTCCCGCTTTTACAGTCCCGCTTCTGCGGACTAATCCACTGCATCTACGGTTTTTCACTTAAATGGCCATTTTTGCATTTGGGGTTAGAAACCTCGCACCTGTGCTACCGCAGGTGCGCCCACTTCACCATTTCTACGGGTCTTGATGATCTTTTTCCTGGCAGTATCTGCGGCTGTCTTCCCCTTCTGCGAGCATCGCACCTGTGGCCTCCCTACCGTAGGTGCGGTTATGACAGCAACAATATGCTTTAGCTATCCTAACTCAACTTCAAACCTTTCGCCAACCTTCCGAAATCACCCCGAGTCCCCCGGGGACCTCAACCAACAGCACAAACCAGTCATGTATCACTACCCAAACTTATACCTATCTTCAAAAGACCTCAAACAACATCGAATCACATCGAATTCAAGCCTAAGGTTCCAAAAATCTTTCGAATTCTTCTTTTGATCAAAAAGTATACCAAACCACGTCCGAATGACCTGAAATTTTGCACACACATTTCAAATGACACAACAGTCCTACTGCAATTCCTGGAATTTCATTCCGACCTCTAGAACAAAATACCCTTCCCCCTGCCTAGGCCCAAAAACCTTCGCGTTCGTAATAACAGGTCCGCATTCGCGAAGGGTAACATCCCCCAAAGCTTCGCTTATCATGATCTGCTTATCGCGTTTGCGTAGAAGGAAAATTCCTTCAGCCTCACGAACGCGAAGAATAGAGTTCCAGAACACCAGAAATTGAAAACCTGCAACTTTTTATGAGTTTAAAACCTTCCAAAACCAATCCAAAACTCACCCAAGCCCCAAGGGCTCCAAACCAAACATGCATACTAACTGAAAAACATCATATCAAATTATCCGTGCTATCAAATCGCCAAAATAACATCTTTAACAATGAATTTAGCATAGAAATCTAAGAAAAACCTCAAAACTTTCAAAGTATTAATTTTTACAACTACATGTCCGAATCAGATCAAACGACCCCTGTTTCTTATTAAATTTCACAGGCTCAACTTAAACCACATATAAGACCTGTACCGGGCTGCAAAACCAAAATACAAACACGATACCAATAACTTACAAACATTTTTTATTTCTAAAAACTCATATTTTCTAGAAAATAATTTTCTTAAAAAAATTCATTACTCGGAGTTCCGTCAAGACCAAGCATACCTTCCAAAATACGAACGCGAAGAACATAGTTCCGTCAAGACCAAGCATACCTTCCACAACACTACCCGTGATAAAGAGACATGCAAAAACTCATAGCCGCCCATGAAGTTAACAAGTCACGAAGCTCTCCCGCCCGCCAAGGGCCATTACCCAAATCTTAGCAGAAATACCCTATCTTCTAAACACCCCCCCAATACCATAGCACTAAACTCAGGTCTGAGAACCTCATCTCAGCTAATACAAGCAATCCATCTAACAAATTATCACGGAACCACACATATCCTTACACTACACAATTTGTACACCAAATCAACAATAACTCAATTATGCAGCACAAATATAGGAAAACAAAGTAGAAGAATTATCTAACGAGTACAACATGTGTGACAACAAAAGTATAGGTTTTTCATCAACTCTCCCCACAGAGGAAAGACACAACACCAAATAACATAAGGAAAGGGTATACCACATAACATCTGATGCGGCGTCCAGCCCACTCCTAAATACACATCAATCCAAAATGCTCGGCCTAACTGAACATATGAATATCGATATCAAGCACTACAGAGTGTGCAAATAAAACCATGGGAAAATAATTGAAAGTGCTAGAACATGAAAGAAACAAGCACAACTACGGTGCAATGAACAAATCAACATCACGAGGGCTATCTTGTCCGCATCGCCATATGGCCTGAACAGAATTACAACATGCATAGGGAATAATCAAACAAGCTCATCGCCTAACGTAGCATAAAAGAGTAGCACATAACATTGGCTAGGGGCAAAAAAAATATCCTACATAACATTGGCTAGGGGCAAAAAAAATATCCTTTCTTCCCGGTAACATAATCATAATGACAATCTCACAGAAGCGCTCAAACTTGATCTGATACAAGATACATACTCTCGTTGAGCTTTCAAATAGTCCCCAAATCCAAATCCCGATTATTTCCAAATAGGTAAATATCCTTTCCAAAAAAAATCCACAGTGAGCTATCAATCATGCATGCTATTAATTACCTCATCCTCAACATTTCTTCACAATCCACTAGTAGGAAATGGTCAACATATGAGGGCATCTAGCCCAAAACCTCAAGAATATAAAAACTTCCATACTCAAACTCCACTACGCAAATCAAATGGTTGATACACCCTATCATTCTGCTGAAGCACTCACATGGGTTTCTGGCCGCGTAACAAAATGTGAACCTCGAAGGCCTCAAACCCAGTAATCACTATGCTACCAGCCACACACCCGCAAACTAAACCTCAAGGTCCCTTCCAAAATGCACACTCTTTATATGTGATGGCCAACAATGTCAACACCCCATTAATTTCTGATGCCTATTCAGGAGAAGGCCAAAATGTACCACATATTCCTTATGCCCATAGTAGACTACCCAACTCAAGCAGTAGTCAAACCACCGAGAACCCTTCGTGATCCGCCTGCACGCAACCAAGTTATACAAACTGTTCAATCCAAGACTGCTCTCACAAATACCAGTAGAGAATTCCTATTCAATGGACTAATCACTTCATCACTATGCTGACCCAATACCACAGAGTTGACCTATTTATTCGGATAGTTGATATGCAATAGTCCCAATCAAAGTCTCAACGTCGTTCCATGCAAGATCTTAGACCTTAGTCATATACAAATTCCGGGAACCTACCAACACCACACATACATATACCTCGGGATGAAACTGATGCAAGTCTGACTATGCAATCTGAATGCCAATGATGGACTCCTCCACTTGGCGCGAAGCTAAACAAAACCACGTCTGATGATCCGCAAAGCAAATCTTCGCCGCTTGTACAACACAACTCACAAGGTACCCCAATACCGCTAACTATCCTCAATCGACACCCACCACGCTTCCACTGCGCCTCCATATAAACAACTAAATAGTCTCTAAATACCTCTGTACCTCCAGTCTTGATAACACGTTGAGAAAATGTTTGAGTATCCCTGACTCCCTCGTAGCCTATCTGCAGCATCACAAACCACTGGGGCATAGCGGACACCGAGAGCGTAATATTACACACAAGTGGATGTAAAGGGATATAAGTTATATGCTTTGACCTGAATCAATATCGCACGATAAGGAATGAATAGATGAGAAGTTTTTTCCAAACTTTTTAGCCTCTGGGATAAATACAGACGTCTCCATACCGATTCCTCAGACTCTACTAAGTTTGTTTGTGAATTGTGAGACCTATGTAACCTAGAGCTCGGATACCAATTTGTCACGACCCAGATATTCCACCATCGGGAGTCGTGATGGCGCCTACTAATGTAAGATAGGCAAGCCAACTATTTGAACCAACTATCTTTACCCATTTTCAATACTTTGACAATTTGAAAACAACAAATTATAAACAGCGGAATTTGAAACAAGCGGAAGAAACGGTAAAGCAGTTGAATAAATATCCAATACAACATATTAATCAACAACTGCCGAGAACTGGTTTCACGCTTCACATACAGTCTAGAATTTACTACATACAAGTTCTGAAAGATGAATAACGTACTATTTCTGAAATATGTAAATGAAATAGGATAAAGGGATAGAGAGAGACGTTAGGGCATGCGGACGCCTGCAGGACTACCTCGGAATCTCCGACTGGACTGAAGGCAGCCACCCAAGTTAAGGTCTAAATGGTGCTGCTCTGGGATCTGCACACAGTGTAGAGTGCAGTATCAGTACAATCGACCCCATGTGTTGGTAGCTTTCTATCCTAACCCCGGCGAAGTAGTGACGAGGCTAGGACCAGACTACCAAATAAACCTGTGCAATTATGTAATAATCAGCAGAAAATAAACAGAAATAAATAAGTAAGGATGGAAAGGGAATCGTGCTGCGGGGGAGTATCATTTACCAAGACTAATTCACGAGAAAAACAGAAAGAACAATTTCAAACTCACAGTAACAGAATCAGGAACTCGTAACCAATCAACAAGTACTTTTATAATCTATTGTTACGGTGCACAACCCGATACAATATAGCAAAAACACTGTTGCATCGTGTAACCCAATCCATATCATTTATCACTATTGCGGCGTGAAACCCGATCCATTTATATTATTGTTGCAGTGTGCAAACCCGATCCAACTATATTATTGTTGCGGCGTGCAACCCGATCCAAACATAAAGTTGTTGCGGCGTGCAACCCGATCCAAATATAATATTATTGCGGCGTGCAAACTGATCCACATAAACACTTCCACATCAATCACACAGAGAGTCCCGATAAGGTATCAATAAAGAAACAACACTATCCCGGCAAAAGAATCGACATTTGTAAGTAAATACATCCCGGCAAGGGAAAATCAGCTATAACCAAACTTGTTCCAACATCTGACTTCCTCAACTAGGACCAATACTCAATTATAAGCAATTCCCACGAGAATAATCATAATCCTTGCTCAACACAGAGAATCGACAACTTAGGCATTCGTAGTATTTATCAAGAACACAATAATTTTAATTTTAGACTCACGGTCATGCTTGACACCAACATATAGATACTCATCACCATGCCGATTCGTCGTACTAAATAAGTAACATGTAGCAAATAGGAATCAACTCCTAATACCTCAAGATAAGGTTAGACCAAACACTTATCTCGAACTTCCACGGCCAACTCAAGCCTCAAACACCGCTTTTTCTTTAGAATTTGCCTTCAAATAATTCGTATCTAGTCCAAATTGATTTAACAACATCAATAAACGCTAAATAATTCATGCCAATGCTTAATTATAGGTTTTCTATCATTTTACCTAAAAAGTCCAAAATTGACCCCGGGCCCGCTTGTTCAAAACTAGAGGTTCGGACCAATATCCGATCACCCATTCACCCACGAGCCCGAATATGCAATTAGTTTCGAAATCCGACCCCAGAGCAAGGACTAAATCCCAATTAATCAAAAAGTCGTAACTCTACCCAAATTCCTAATTTCTACCATAAATACCCTAGATTTTAAGATGAAAATTGATGAAATGCACTGGGAAATCGAAAGAGAAAGGTTTAAACTCTAAAAAATCAAATATTCCCAGAAAATAATTTTCTTTAAAAATTTATTACTCGGGCTTGGGACCTCAAAATTCGATTCCGGGCATACGCCCAAGTCCCATATTTTCCTACAGAATTTCTACGACCGTCAATCACGGGTCCGGGTCAGTTTACCCAAAATATTGACCAAAGTCAACTTAAATTTATTTAAAGTTAAATTTTATCATTTTTCACATATTGTCACATAACGGCTTTCCGGCTACTTGATCGGATTGCACACGCAAATCGAGGTGATGCACAAACAGGATTTTAAGGCCGCGAAATACTGAATTTATTTCTAAAACAAGTGATCATCACATCTATCAATATACGCATGACCTTAATGAATGAAATTATATGTTGGCTACTGTACACATATATATAGACGTTCAATGTAACTATATATAAAGCGTAACAATGTAATTAACTAGCTTCAATGTCTACTTATTATTTATATTTCATAACTAAATTGCTAATTATATCCAAAATATAACGATTGGTGTCAATTGACTAGTGGAACTATAGTAAACGTAATTATATGGTCGCTCCCAAAATACAACCATTGGTGTCAATTGACTAGTGGAACCACAGTAAACGTAATTTATGGTCGCTATCAATATCTCCTTATTATATATATAGACGTTCAATGTAACTATATCTAAAGCGCAACAATGTAATTAACTAGTATCAGTATCTATTTATTATTTATGTTTAATAATTAAATTGCTAATTATATCCAAAAAATATAACGATTGGTTTCAATTGACTATTGGAACCATAGTAAACGTAATTCATGGTCGCTATCAATATCTACTTATCATAATTAAATTGTTAATTATATCCCAAAATATAACTGTCACATCCTAGGTTTCCCCACCCTCGGGAGTCGTGGTGACGCCTACTCGTGAAAGCTAGGCAAGCCAACCAACTAAACTAATTATCTTATTTCCATTTAAATTCCGTTAATTACTAAGAGCCAACAATTAATAAACAACATAATTTAATAAACGAAAGACCAAATTTCAAGTTTTAATAATGCCACCGAAATCAATCCATAACAATCTACCCTAGACTAGTGTCACAACTTCACAGACAGTCTATAAGTACTATAAATAAAGGTCTGAAAGAAATAATACAAACTGTCTCTCGAAATACAAGAAATAAACAGGAATAAAATCTAGAAAGAGACACCAAGGCTTGGGACGCCTGCAGGACTATCTCGGATCGCCTGATGAATGCGAAACAGATATCTCACTGCGGTCCATAATCTACAACAGTGGGATCTGCACACAATAGTGCAGAGTGTAGTATCAGCACAACCAACCTCTTGTGCTGGTAAGTGCCCAGCCTAACCCCGGCGAAGTAGTGACGAGGCTAGGACCAGACAACCAAATAAACATGTGCAGTTAAATCATATACAGCAAAAAAGTAAAGCAAAAATGTACAGTCAAAGATGGGAGGGGGAAACATGCTGCGGGGAAACAACAAATGATAACAGGAGATCAGCAGGTAAACATAAGAAACACCATAACTCATTCTTCAATAAGAATCAGAAATCAAACAACTGCACGGCATCACCCTGCATACTTTTACTCTCATCCTCACCATAGAAATCAATATAAACTATACGACATCACCGTTTGTACTTTTACTCTCATCTTAACCATAAAATCAAATACTATCAGCACGGAATGGTACATCGTTCGGGGCGACATCACCCTTCATTCTTTACACTCTTCCTCAAAAAAATTACACACGGCATCGCCCTTCGTGCTTTAACACTCTCTCACCAAAACAATGCACGGCATCACCTTTCATGCTTTACACTCTTCCTCACTCAAACAATAGGGGCAAGGAAATAAATGAATCACAATAAAATCCCGGCAAGGGAACGATATGAAAGAACACAACGTCCCGGCAAGGAGTTCTCTTCTCTTTTTCACATTTATTTCACAACTCGATTAACAATTTGAGCCAATGCTCTATACGGTTTAATTTCCAATTATTCTTTCACAACTCACTTCACAACTTGAGCCAATGCTCCTCAATGTTCAAATATCACCATTTCTTCAACAAACTTTGCCCAATAATAGAAACATCACAAAATGCATGAACAACAAAAATGAAGTCATGATAATATAACATAAGATTCACGGGCATGCTTGACACCAACATATAGGTACTCGTCACCATGCCTATACATCGTGCTCAACAAATAACACATAGCAAATAGGACACAACTCCTAATCCCTCAAGCTAAGGTTGGACCAAACACTTACCTCGATGCCTCGAACACATTTCAAGCCTTAACTATTGCTTTACCTCTTGATTTCACCACCAATTCGCTCGTATCTAGCCATAAGTTACTTAATTATATTAATAAATGCTAAATGAATCAGTTCTAATGCATGTAAATAAGTTTTCTAAAGTATTTTCCAAAAAGTCAAAAATTGACCAAGGGCCCACATGGTCAAAACCCAAGGTTCGAACCAAAACCCGATTACCCATTTACCCACGAACTCAAATATACAATTTCTTTTGAAATCAGACCTCATATCGAGGTCCAAATCCCCAAAATTTAAAAAACCTAGGTTCTACCCAAAAGTCCCAATTTCCCCCATGAAAACTTCCGATTTGAGTCGAAATCATGTGAAATGATGTTACACACTAAAGAAAAGGAGTTAGAAATGACTTACAATTGATTAGCAAGAAAAGTTCTCTTTCAAAAATTGCCCAAGAGTGTTTTTGGTTTTGAAAGAGTGTGAAAAATGGTTGAAATGCGTCTAAGTTCTGAATTTACATGTCTGTCATGTCGCAATTGTGAACCCAGAAGTCTGCTATTCTCGCATTTGGGAAGGGACTTTCGCATTCTCGAAGTTGCTTTTGCGATAAATCTATCGCATTTGCGACACTGGGGAAATTCCGGCCAGTTCGCAAATGCGATGGTGTTTTGCATTTGCGATGACTGCTTTGCATTAGCGATCCCAAGGCAGACCGGGTTCTTTCGCATTTGCGAGTCAGGCTTCGCATGCAGACCTAATCATACCAGCTAAAAAACCTGCAATTTACTAAGTTAAAATTCCACTCCTTGGCCTATCCAAAACTCACTCGAGCCCTCGGGGCTCCAAACCAAACACGTACACTGACCAAAAAATATCATACGGACTCGCTCGTGCATTCAAATCACAAAATAACATCAACAACTATGAATTTAGCATAAAAATCATGAAATCATTTAAGAACATCAAATTTTCCAATTTTCTCAAAGAAGGTCTGATTCACATCATTTAAAGTCCGTTTCTTACCAAATTTTACATACTCGACTTAAATCACATATAGGACCTGTACCGAGTTTCGGAACCAAAATACGAGTCCGATACCATCAAATTCAAAACACAATTCATTTAAAAAAACTCATATATTTTCAAGAAAATAATTTTCTTTAAAAATTCAAAACTTGGGCTTGGGACCTTTGAATTCGATTTCTAGCATATGTTCAAGTCTCATATTTTCCTACGGACCCTCCAGGAGTGTCAACTCATGGGTTTGGGTCTGGGCCCGTTTACCCAAAATGTTGACCGAAGTCAACTTAAATTCATTTTAAAGGCAAATTTATCATTTTCCACAGATTTTCACATAAAGGCTTTCCGACTAGGCACTCGGACTGTGCACACAAATTGAGGTGAGGTTTATAGGCTTTGAAACACTAAATTTGTTTCTAAAACAAGTTATGATCTTTTGAGTCATCACATCCTCTGGCTCTAAAACAACCATTCGTCCTCGAACGGACATAAGAAGGAAGTACCTGAGTCGGGCAAAAGATGGGGATAATGGCTCCGCATATCAGACTCGGACTCCCAGGTCGATGCCTCTGTAGGATGACCTCTCCACTGAACACGAACATAAGGAATACTCTTTGATCTCAACTGACGAACCTACCGGTCTAGAATAGCTACCGGCTCCTCCTCATAAGACAAGTCCTTGTCCAACTGGACAGTGCTGAAGCCTAACACGTGGGATGGATCGCTATGATACTTTCGAATCATGGATAGGTGAAACACTGGATGCATGACTGATAAGCTCGGCGGCAACACAAGTCTGTAAGCCACCTCTCCCACTCGATCGAGAATCTCAAACGGGCCAATGAACCTAGGGCTAAGCTTTCCCTTCTTTCCAAATCTCATCAGGCCATGCATAGGCGACACCCGAAGCAATATCCGCTCACCGACCATGAATGCCAAATCACAAACCTTATAGTTGGCATAACTCTATTGCCTGGACTGAGCTATAGGAAGCCTATCCTGAATGATCCTGACATTGTCCAAGGCATCTTGTACTAGATTCATACCCAACAACCGAGCCTCTCCCGGCTCAAACCATCCGATCGAAGACCGACACCGCCTACCATATAAAGCTTCATAATGAGCCATCTGGATGCTCGAATGGTAGTTGTTGTTGTAGAAAAACTCCGCTAAAGGAAAAAACTAAACCCATGAGCCTCCAAATTCAATAACACTAGCTCGGAGCATATTTTCCAAAATCTGAATAGTCCGTCGGACTACCCATCCATTTGAGGATGAAACTATGTGCTCAACTCAACCTGTGTGCCCAACTCCCACTGAACTGCTCTCCAGAAATGTGAGGTGAACTGCGTACCTTGGTCCAAAATGATAGACACGGGCAAACCATGAAGATGAACAATCTCCCGGATATAGATATCAACTAACTTCTTGGAAGAATAGGAGACTGCCACATGAATGAAATGTGCTAACTTGGTGAGCCTATCAACAATAACCGACACTACATTATTGAACTTCCTCTGGGTCTGTAGGATCCCAACAATGAAGTCCATAGTGATTCGCTCCCACTTCCACTCAGGAATGTCAATATTTGGAATAGACCACCAGGTCTCTGATGCTCCTATTTAACTTGCTGACAATTCAAACACCTAGCCTCATACGCAATAATGTCATTCTTCAATCTCCTCTACAAATAATGCTGCCACAAATCCTGATACAATCTTAGCGACGCCCGGATGAATAGAGTACCGAGAACTATGGGCCTCCCCTAGAATCAACTCCCGAATTCCATCCATATTAGGCATACAAATACGACCCTGCAGCCTCAAAACTCCTTCATTTCCTAATGTAACCTTTTTGTCACCTCTATGTGGCACCATGTTTCTGAGAACCCACAAATGAGGCATCATACTTCCAATATCCGATATGTTCCAATATAGAAGAGCAACCAATTGTGCAAGCTAATGCACTGCTGGGCTCAGAAACATCCAACTTCACGAACTGGTTAGCCAAAGCCTGAACATCCAAAGCAAGCGGTCTCTCACCAACCGGAATATAGGCAATACTTCCTATACTGGTTGACTTCCTACTAAAGGCATCGGCCACCATATTGGCCTTTCCTAGAAGATATAAGATGATGATATCATAGTCTTTTAGCAGCTCTAACTGACTTCTCTGCCTCAAGTTTAGTGCCTTCTGGTTGAACAAGTATTGCAAAATCTTGTAATCCGTGAACACCTCACATGCCACGCCATACAGATATCAACCATGTCTAACAGTAATAAGTCTAATCAAGTCTCAGGACCCCCAATCACAACTACGCAAGAATAATGGACACGATCTACCACTATAGAATTATCCACTGTGGTGGTCATATAAATAGGAGCACTCAAAGAATCACTGGGCATGACAAGATACGGCGCAAAATAAGATGACACATAAGAGTATGTACACCCTGGATCAAATAACACTGAATTATTCCTACTACAAACCCGAACCGTACCTATGATAACTACATCGGAAGCCTCATCCTCAGGCCTGGCTGGGAGAGCATAACACCAGGGCTAGGCCCCACCACCCTGGACTACATCCCTGGGATGGCCTACAGCTGGCTGGCCTCCACCTCTAGTGGCCAGAGCTCCACCTCTAACACCTCTACCTCTGGCTGGTTAGGCGGGTTGTGGAACATTCGGTGCCTAAACCATAGCATGGGAACCCGGATGCTGAGAGCTACTCGATGTTCGAGGACAAAATCTAGCAATATGACCCATATCACCACAATTATAACAAGTCCTCAGCTGTTGAGACTTTTGACCCTAATGACCCGAATGACTATCCCGAAAACTCTGGAGCGGCGCTGCACTGATAGGAGCTGGTGGTGCACTATAGGACTGCTAATCAGAATACTGCATGTGAGAACCATGGCCACCTGAAGCATTGTGAGAAACTTGAAGTGCCGACTTAAGAGGCCTAGGAGGATGGCTTCTACCATACGAATCCTACCTCCAAACAAGGCGCCACTAAATCTGCCTGAATAACGAGGCCTCTTGTCAGACCCCTGACCACCTCCCTGCGATAAAACCATCTTAACTCTCCTGGCCACATTGGCCGCCTCCTGGAAAGAAATCTCACTCCCCATCTCTTTAGCCATCTAAAGTCGTATAGGATGGATAAGCCCCACAATGAACCTCCTCACTCTCTCTCTCAGTGGGAAGTATAAGTAGAGCATGATGGGCCAACTCGATAAACCTGGTCTCGTACTGAGTATCAATCATGGAACCTTGTTGGAGACGCTCAAACTATCCCCGATAGATCTCTCTCTGAGTAACGGGAAGAAACTTCTCCAAGAACAGCTGAGTAAACTGCCCACAAGTCCTAGCTGGTGATCCGACTGGTCTAGCCAAATAATAATCTCTCCACCAAGTGTTAGTGGATCCAGATAAGCAAATAATAGCAAAATCGACCCCGTTGGTCTCCACTATCCCCATGTTCCTGAGAACCTCGTGACAACTGTCTAGATAATACTGAGGATCCTCAGAAGATGCAGTGTTGAAAGTGATAGTGAAGAGCTTAGTGAACCTATTAAATCTTTACAGGGCATCGGCAGGCATAGCTGCTTCATCACCGGTCTGTGCTACCATACTCGGCTGAATTGCTCCAACTGACTGAGCTGCAAAAGTCTAAAATTGGGGAGCCACCTTCTCTGGGGTGCAAGTAGCAGGAGTCTGGGCACCTCCTCCAACCTGAGAGATGGCTGGTACTACAGGAAGCAAGCCTACCTGGGTGACACTCTCCATCAGGCCCACTAGGTAGACCAGAGCATCATGAAGTACTAGGGTAGAAATGAGCCCCTCTGGGACCTGAGCTCGGCCCACTGGAGATGTCTAGGGCGGAACCTCCTAGTCAAACTCAACTTGAGGCTCCGCCACTGGTGTTGTTGCTCTGGGCTGAGCTCTGCCCCTACCTCGCCCTCAAGCATGGCCTCAGTCTCGTCCTCTGTCCCTCATGGGAGCTACTGCTAAGGGCTCGGGCTGCTGATCGGTGGATGAGAAAACGTGTGTTCTCAGCATCTGCGAATGAATAGAGTAGAAATTCAATTAGCATTGAGAAACGAAATCGCACGATAGGAAAGAATAGATGTGAAGTTTTTCCTACCGCTTTTCACCCTCAGACGTCTCGGTACCGATCCCGAAAACTCTACTAAGCTTGTCCGTGAATTATGAGACATATGTCACCTAAAGCTCTGATACCAACTTGTCACGACCTGGGTTTCCCCACCCTCGGGAGTCGTTATGGTGCCTACTTGTGAAAGCTAGGCAATCCAACCAACTAAGCTAATTACCTTATTTCCATTTTAAATACCTTACTAACCAAGAGCCAAAAATTAATAAACAACATAATTTAATAGGAGAAGACTAAATTTCAAGTTTTAATAATGGCAATGGCATCAATCCATAACAATCTACCCAAGATTGCTGTCACAACTCCACAGACTATCTAAGAGTACTATAAATAAAGGTCTAGAAGAAATAATATAAACTTTCTATGGAAATACAAGAAAGAACAGGAATAATAGCTAGAAAGTGATGCCAAGGCCTGCGGACGCCTGCAGGACTACCTCGGTGTCGCCAAATGAACACGAAACATCTATCTTACTGTGGTCCGTAATCTACAGCACTGGGATCTGCACAAAAGAGTGCAGAGTGTAGTATCAGCACAACTGACCCCATGTGCTGGTACGTGGCCAGCCTAACCCCGGCGACATAGTGATGAGGCTAGGACCATACTACCAAATAAACCTGTACAGTAAATCATATACAGTTAAAAAATAAAGCATAAATGCATAGTCAAGGTTGGGAGGGGGAAACGTGTTACGGTGAAACAATAAATGATAACAGGAGATCAGCAGGTAAACATAAGGAACAACATAACTCATTCTTCAACGAGAATCAGAAATCAAACAAGTGCATGACATCACCCTTCGTGCTTTTACTCTCATCCTCGCCATAAAATTAATATAATCGGCACGGAATGGTACATCATACGGCGTGGCATCACCCTTCATGCTTTAAAACTCTCTCACCAAAACAATGCACGACATCATCCTTCGTGCTTTATGCTCTTCCTCACCCAAACAACAATCACAAACAATAGGGGCAAGGAAATAAATGAATCACAATAAAATCACGGCAAGGGAACAATATTAAAAAACACAACGTCCTGGTAAAGGAGCAATATCATAATCCTTTTCTCTCTTTACATTTATTACGCAACTCGATTCATAATTTGAGCCAATGCTCTATAAGGTTTAATTGCCAATTATTCTTTCGCAAGTCACTTCACAACTTGATCCAACACTCCTCAATGTTCAAATATTACCATTTCTTCCACAAACTTTGCCCAACAATAGAAATATCACAAAAGGCATGAACAACACAAACGGAGTCATGATAAAAATAATAATATAACACTCATAGGCATGCTTAACTATAACGTATAGATACTCATCACCATGCCTATACGTCGTACTCAAGAAATAACACATAGCAAATAGGATACAACTCCTAATCCCTCAAGCTAAGGTTAGACCAAACACTTACATCAATGCCTCGAACACAATTCAAGCCCTAACTATCTCTTTACCTCTTGATTCAACCACCAATTCGCTCGTATCTAGACACAAGTTACTTAATGATATCAATAAATGCTAAATAAATCAGTTCTAATGCATGGAAATAAGTTTTCTAAAGTTTTTCTCAAAAAGTCAAAAATTGACCTTGGGCGCACATGGTCAAAACCCAAGGTTCGAACCAAAACTCGATTAACCATTCACCCACAACTCAAATATACAATTAATTTTGAAATCGGACCTCAAATCGAGGACCAAATCCCCAAAATTTGAAAAACCTAGGTTCTACCCTAAACACCCAATTTCCCCCATTAAAACCTTTGACTCGATTTGAAATCATGTGAAAAGATGTTAAAGATTTAAGAAAACGAGTTAGAAATTACTTACAATTGATTAGGAAGAGAAGTTGTCTTTGAAAATTCACCCAAGAGTGTTTTGGTTTTGAAAGAGTGTGAAAAATGGTTGAAATGCGTCTAAGTTATGAATTTACAGGTCTCTGATATCGCAATTGCGACCAGGGTTCGCAATTGTGAACCCAGAAGACTGCTATGCATTTGCGAAGGGGCTTTCGCATTCAAATAACCAAAATAACATCAACAACTATGAATTTAGCATCAAAATCATGAAATCACTTAAGAACATCAACTTTTCCAATTTTCTAAAATATGGTCCGATTCACGTCATTTGAACTCCATTTAGTACCAAATTTCACAGACTCGACATAAATCACATATAAGACATGTATCGTCCAAAATAAAAATACGGGCCCCATACCATCAATTTTGAAACACATTTCATTTCCAAAAACTCATATATTTTCCAAAAAAAAGTTTTCTTTAAAAATTCATTTCTCGTGCTTGGGACGTCGAAATTCGATTTCGGGCATACGCCCAAGTCCTATTCTCATGCCACAAAATTTGAGGAGCGTGACCGGCGCTCAACCTGACCGAGCAAGCCTGTTAGGTCTTATTCTACCCATACTAACTCGTGAATAAATAGGAGATGGACTCCATTAATGAAATTCTATAATCATATCATTGATGATTTCCATTTAATTTTTATTTGCAACTTCATTCGCCATTTTAAAGGTATTACAAGTTTTATACATTATTGCCAAACATCAATATTTCTATTTTAAATTCCAATACCCGGCACTACCCACAAGCTGTCTACGGAGCCTCTAAATAAATTGAAGAATAATATTGAAATGCCAGCAACAAGGCTCCGGCTATGCCTTAAACAAATACCAAAATAGACTCTAGAAGAAAGGCGGCATGAGCCACGCAGGGCCCCGAGAGGAAAGGGTCTCACCAATTCAGCTGGCGGGAAGGGAAGGAGTACTACTGTCGGTGGACTGGAGTACCTGCTATAAAACCACCTACAATCATAACACGAATGTAGCGCCCCCAATAAAAGGGACGTCAGTACATTTGAATTTTACTAGTATGTATGAACAAACTTTCCCCAAGTAAACTTAAACCATACACAAGTAACGAGCAATAATAGAATCAACAATCAAATACATAAGAAAGGAACAATCAAGCCAAACAAGTTTACAATATCTCCTTTTTCCCCTTCAACATTCTCACATCAAGGATTTCACAATTTTCTCATATTTTTATTTGAATAGTGATTTCGATCACTTTCCACCCTTATTACCTCGGCCACCTTTATCACTACAACCCACACCTTATTACTTCGTGTTGCGGCATGCAACCTGATCCCATCGAACAATCACGATTCACAAACAACAACAACAACAACAAATCATAAGGAACAACAACAACAACAATTCACTATGAATTTCCATAACAATCAATACATTTACATTATATTCCACAGCTCATATGCAATTTAAGTCACAACAGAATATGCCCATGACAAGCCATACATGTTATTACCATAGTTTTTTTGATTTTATCAATTATGATTTCTTTCCATCATTTGTTTCCCAGTCCTTGCCACATAAACACATTCACGCACACACATTTGGTTTGTTGCCAATTATTTACACCATTATATCGAGAGACTTAACCACGAACACTCAAAGCATACCAATCACAAGAATTTCACAAATAGTCCACATAGATATCATACACCAAATAGTCGTACACCAAACAAAGTGACTTTACAAAGTCAAAATTAGCCATACATACCTCGATTAGGCTTTCCTTAAGTTACTACAACGTTCCAGAAATTCTAGCAATTGCAATCTACTATGAGGTATAACAAAATTGAACACAAATTAGAAAGGTATTCATCGTTTCAGTTCATTTGAGCATTTTATCAAATACTAGTTGAGCATCTTAATTTCAAATCTCCTTTTTCAAAGTTTTCCTTCATTCCCCAACCAAATCTTTACTTATTTATGTAAAAAAATCATCCCACAAACCTAATTTGTACATGCATGTATATATAATAGTATTACACCCAAGAATAATACCTCAATACCCCATCTCATACCCCTAATTCGAAATTAAAGCCTAATGTATAGAATCTAACCTCTTGGATCGAGAACTTATGATTGGGCTCTTTGATTCTTGAAGGTTGATGCAAGGTTTGGATGATTATGAAGCTATACCTATCCTTTCTCTGTTTATATGCTCTCATCTCTCTCAAAAATTAGTAAGAAATGACCCCAAAATGAACGTTAAAGCTTATATATTGAAATGGGATCGGGTTATAAAAATAGGAAAATTAACCCTCCAAAGTCGGGTTTGCTATCGTAAAATGGACCACAAAACGAGAATGTTGGCTGCATAATGCATCACCAAAAATAGGCACCCAAAACTGGGCTACCCTTGCCCAGTTTGCGGCAGAAATGCGACTGCAAAGTTAGAAATGTGACAGGTTTTGCGATCGCAAATTTGACACCGGATCGCATTTTTCAGCCTTTGGTAATTTAATCATAACTTTACGTAGGAATGTCCAAATGACGAACGGTTTGCAGCATTGGAAACTAATCTCGAATAACTTTCATTTGATAGGTTATTCGTCATATAAAACCATATAAATATTTAGATAGGCTCGTTCAAATTATGGACTAGTGCAAGTACCATCGGAATCTTAGCCTACTATGAACGTTTCCAATTTTCCTTAGACTTAGGCCTTTCCTTGGACCCCAAATTACTTACAATAAGACTTATATACATATTTACCAAATCCAATTGATGTAAACCATGTTAATAGCACATAAAATATTATGATAAGTCTACGTGGCA
>MU745468.1:76844-142243 GCA_026770625.1 Nicotiana glauca
ACATGATATGCAAGCTCCCAAATTTTTCACTAACTCCCCTATTTTTAGAAAATTTTGCTAGAGTTTTCTTTGTAATTTGGACATATCTACCTGTCAGAGAGCCCCCGAAACATATTTCCAAGCACCATTACACAACTCCTATTATCCTTACAACTTGTATACAATTCATTTCCTAAACACTTGCACATATTCAATCACTTGACACATTTTTGCACATAGTTTGGTCACTTTGATGAGTCCCAAACAGCTCAACCAATACATTATATGCATTTCAATTAATCATTACCAATCTATACTACCATTAATTATTCACTTATCACAACAGTTCTTACAAAACTTTCATTTCATCTTCCGCTTCCTATGTGGCTTCCTCAACTTGATAAAGCACCACAATATTTATATATCAATGACAAGAACCTCGGCATTACAAACACTACTTTATCATGATGATACCTGGGCATGGACTGCACATTTTTGAATCTATCACCTAGAAGGTACCTTTTAAATAAAAACCAACTAGTATTCAATCAAGAGAAAGTATTTTATTTCCACAACACTCTCGGTCTTCAATGGCCTTTTATATCTACAGAATTCGCTAGAACACATTCATACAAGTAATTTCGACCCCTAAACTTACTTAACAAGAATAACAAGTAGATACTTTGCATAAGCTAACTATCCACTAACTTCACCTTCAATAATTTCCACCAGAACGATACACAAACGATCTACACCTGCCTCTCTTAGACATAGACATATGAATCCACAAAATATATGGCGAACAACTATGGGGACACTTCATACTCCTAGTGCAGCCTAATGTGGAATACACTTATGTCGTAAGCCCATGAGGATGAAAATGAAGTTAAAACATATATGAGATTATCATAACTCAAACAACTTAACCTTCTCTTACGATTGACCTTATATGAGAGAACTAAAGGTATGACAACTTGTCTTCCAAATCAATATGCTCATAATATGTGCAAAAAATTTGAAGGCATATAATCTCATCCCTTTCACGAGTAAAACCACATAGCTCGAACATCTAAATATTAGGATGAAATCATGTACTGTTTAGAGGCATTCTAATGGTTAACATGATGATCCGGGGAGAAAGACAAATGACACTCTTATCCACCAAATGAGGTGGAATACCAAGGGAAACAAAACTCCCTTCACATGACAATGATATAGTCAATTATTCTAGAAGTCGAGTGAGAAGAAAGCCACGTAACCCATCCAATCTGACCCATTTAAGACTTTGGAAAAAGGGGACGCACTTTGGTTTGAAATCAGGGCAATTTCAGCCTATGCTTAAAGGAAAATTATTACTTTTGAAACCCATGAGACAAGCCCTCGTAGTCCTAAAAAATCAATAACAATGGCGAGAAGGTACTTCAAACCATTACGAGTTGGTATAAAACAAGTCCTCAAAGTGCCCACGTGGAAAAGTTCGAAAGAATGAGGCGTCTTAATGCATTTATCGAGGAGAAGTAATCTGGGTTATCTAGTCACATGGATAAGAAATGCAGGTAAATGGTTGTTAGAAGATCATCTACAAAGAATACCAGCAATATTTATTTATTCCAACTAGAGGAATATGTCCCCTTCCTTAATGCTACAAGACTTCCTTTTTGATGCCATGAAACGTAAATGAATTTTACAATGAGAGTTATAAGATGAAATAGATAGTAGTGTAGCAAAACTAATGAGAACCTTTTGGAACCAACAAGCTTAAACTAAGTTGAAGATATTATAAGTCCATAGTAAAGGGGGATTTACCCACTTTCAGTGTTCTTTTAGAAAAGGGTACCTGTATAGTATAAAAATGAGGTGAATTTAATTGAATCGTATAGTTAGATGACTAGTCAAGACATTGAGATAATATCGTGTTGAAGATTACAGCTAAACAACACACCATGCAAGAAAAATGAAAAGAAAGTGAAAGAGCCTTATAGAAGTAACCTTTACATTGTATCCACCAGGAAGGGTAGTAATATAAAGCGATTACGAGAAGCTACATTTTTTTTGAAAGAAGATCTCTGTATGAAGTCACGCGATGTATAGCTCTAGTATTCTAAAATCCAATTATGTTTAGCAAATCTACTTCATAATGAAGCACTACAATACATTTCTATACAACCAGCTATTGCAAACCAAATTGGGAGATGCTATAAGACTTAACGGAGAGAAAGGTTTGACATCTGAATGTGTTACTAGGTGTATTTCTCCTTTGTCAACCAAAAACCTAAAGGCAAGAGTTAGACTGATAAGCAGATCATTGGACTAGCACCAGTGTAGATAATACATGATCGGAAAGAGATCATTCAATTTCAGTAATTGCGGCATGCTATCAACCCTTGATGAACTTGAAGTGAGGTGAGGACCCAATAAGATAGTGTAGAATAACCATGGAGGGTTTGTAGATGTTCATAATGAGTTCTTCATGGATTTTAACTTGAGAACTACCCAGATGATAATGAAATACAAAAGAATATAAGAAACAGGCGTTGGGCTATAATCACCCCCAAATGTATGCTTGGTCTTGACGGAGAGCCCAGTAAGGGTCCTTATGAGACAGAAAGTGTTTCAATGACACATAGAAGGATATGCTCTCTCATGGTTATCGAACAAGTGTGACGAAGGTAGAACAACGAATTCACTAACTAAAGAACACAATGAACACATGTTATGGAGGTGTAAGGAGAAAGTAAACATTTGTTATGAGCTAGACATGCTTCTGCTATATTAACTCCCAACTGCAACCACAATCCTAGGACAAAGTAAGCTGCTTACTGCGGGATGTCCCAAGTTGAAATGAAAGTTATGGCGACACATGATATTCCTATGACATGGATGTTAGGATCTAAATTTTCAGAGAGACTTTATGCACACGGTGACCATTTCGATTGACATGCACTCATGTGAGGTTTTAAGGTATGCTCTTTTGTTACTAGGCAGTGAGAAGCTTTCATGATGATATTTGCAAGAGAGTAGATTGGTTGTTCAAACCATATAAGCCATATACACAACTAAGTAAAAGAGTGACTCGAGAAGGATCACAATGCTGGGATGCTTTGCATGGAACTTGACACCACATAGGTAAACTTTATGTCGGTACATGTATAGGCACAAGCGAGTAGATTTTGTCCGTTTAAATAAAAAGATTCTGTAAGAAATTCATCGGATATAATCCCTTGTGAGAATTTAAGAAAAGCAAGTGGGAAGTATCAATCCTAGAGTTATAACTCAATTCAAGGGCATAATTATAGAACCTAATTCCACAAGAATGTAAATAAGAGGATTCATAATAGAGTGGGTTCACGAATAGTGCATCTCGTTCAAAGAGTCGATACATGCAATGTTTTGTTATTCAACACCTTGTTAAGTACATGTTTATGAGAACTCTTCAATATGGATGTACATATACAATGATTAGAAATTTTCATTTGACTCCCTGAATGACGTTAACTTGATAGGGCAATAGCTTAATCGATACCCCTCGACTCCACATCCCTAACGTATGTAGGTAATATATTGATATACTACATGATCTGATGGTGAAGAGACATCAATAGGGACAAGGACACTCCCCTCTTAACGATATGTTTTACCAATCCATCCACATCTTAATACATTCTCCTAACAAGTCCTTGGGCAATCCACTCGGGCTTAATGGTGGGATCAATCCCTCCTTACATGCTTCAAATTCGTGGATTATGGTATCAAGGTTACCAATCTTGAGAATAAGACTTAGAGAGGAAATCAGCTCCCTAACTTGAGCTCTATCGCACGATTGGAGCATCAAAGAAGGGTGAAATTTCTAAATGCTCGAATAGCCTCTAACTTATAGATGTGGTCGAAAACATACCGATAAGAAGGACTCTACAAGACACGACTCCGAGACATCCTAGGACACGTTAAAACCCTAGGCTTTGATACCAAGTTTGCAACGCCCCAAAATTCGAGGAGCGCGACCGGCGCTTAATCGAGTAAACCCGATCGAGCAAGCCTGTTAGGTCTCATTCTACCAAAACTAACTAATGAATAAATGGGAGATGGACTCCATTAATAAAATTCTATAATCATATCATTAACGATTTCCATTTCATTTTCATTAGCAACTTCAATCGCTATTGTAAAGGTATTACAAGTTTTATACATCATTGCCAAACATCAATACTTTTATATTAAATTCCAATACCTGACACTACCCACAACCTTTCCACGGAGCCTTTAAGTACAACTGAAGAATAATATGGGAATGCCGGCAATAATGCTCTGGCTATACCATAAACAAATACCAAAATAGACTCTAGAAGAAAGGCGGCATGAGCTACGTAGGGCCCCGAGTAGAAAGGGGCTCATCAATTTAGCTGACGGGAAGGGAAGGAGTGCTACTGTTGGTGGACTGGAGTACCTGCTATGGAACCACTTACAATCATAACACGAATGTAGCGCCCCCGGCAAAAGGGACTTCGTACATTTGAATTGTACTGGTATGTATGAACAAACTTGCCCCAAGTAAACTCAAACCATACACAAGTAACGAGCAATAATAGAATCAACAATCAAATACACATGAAAGGAACAATCAAGCCAAACAAGTTTACAATCTCTCCTTTTTCCCCTTCAACATTGTCACATCAAGGATTTCACAATTTTCTCATATTTTTATTTCAATAGTGATTTCGATCACTTTCCACCCTTATTACCTCGGCCACCCTTATTACCTCAACCCACACCTTATTACTTTGTGTTGCGGCTCACAACCCGATCCCACCGAATAATCACAATTCACAAACAACAACAACAACAATTCACAAGGAACAACAACAACAACAACAACAACAACAACAATAACAATTAACTATGAATTTCCATAACCATCAATACCATTTCCATCATATTCCACAGCTTATATGCAATTTAAGTCACATCGGAATTTTCCCATGAAAAGTCATACATGTTATTACCACAGTTGTTTCAATTGTATTAATTACAATTTCTTTCCATCATTTGTTTCCCAGCCCTTGCCATATAAACACAGTCACACACACACATTTGGTTTGTTGCCAATTACTTGCACCATTATATCGAGAGACTTAACCAAGAACACTCAAAGCATACCAATCACAAGAATTTCACAAATATTCCACATAGATATCACACACCAAATAGTCGTACACCAAACAAAGTGACTTTACAAGGTCAAAGTTAGTCATACATACCTCGATTAGGCTTTTCTTAAGTTACTACAACATTCTGGAAATTCTAGCACTTCCAATTCCAATCTACTATGATACATAACAAATTGAACACAGATTATCGTTTCAGCTCATTTGAGCATTTTATCAAATACTAGTTGAGCATCTTAATTTCAAATCTCCTTTTTCAAAGTTTTCCTTCATTCGCCAACCAAATCTTTACTTATTTATGTTAAACAATATTCCCACAAACCTAATTTGTACATGCATGTATACATAATAGTATTACATCCTAGATTCATACCTCAATACCCCATCTCATACCCCAAACTCAAAATTAAAGCCTAATGTATAGAATCTTACCTCTTGGATGAAGAACTTATGATTGGGCTCTTCGATTCTAGAAGGTTGATGCAAGGTTTGGATGATTATGATGCTAGACCTCTCCTTTATCTCTCTATATGCTCTCAAATCTCTCTAAAATCAGTAAGAAATGACCCCAAAGTGAACCCTAAAGCCTATATATTGGAATGGGGTCGGGTTATAAAAATAGGAAAATTAACCCTCCGAAGTCGAGTTTGCTACCGCAAAATGGACCGCAAAACAAGAATGTTAGACGCATAATGCATCGCAAAATCAACACCCAAAACTGGGCTACACTGGCCTAGTTTGTGACTGAAATGCGACCGTAAGGTCAGAAATGCGATAGGTTTTGCGATCGCAAATTTGACATAGGATTGCATTTTCCAGCCTTTGGTAATTTTATCATAACTTTGCGTAGCAATGTCCAAAACAATGAACGGTTTGAAGCGTTGGAAACTAGACTCGAAGACCTTTCATTTGATAGGTTATTAATATTATAAAACCATATAAATATTTATCTAGGCTCGTTCAATGTATGAACTAGTGCAAGTACCTTCGGAATCTTAGCCTATTATAAACTTTTCCAATTTTCCTTAGACATAGGCCTTTACTTGGACCTCAAATTACTTACCATATGACTGATACACATATTTACCAAATCCAATTGATGTACACCATGTTAATAGCATATAAAATATTATAATAAGCCTACGTTGCACCACAAAATCCTAGGTTACTTAGCGAAATTTTTCGGGGCCTTACACCTATATTTTCCTAAGGACCCTCCGGGACCGTCAAATCATGGGTCCGGATCCGTTTACTCAAAATATTGATCGAATTCAACATAAATTCATTTTAAAGGCAAAATTCATCATTTTCCATAGATTTTCACTTAGTGTCTTTCCTGCTAGGTGCCCGGACTGCACAAGGAAAACTAAGGTAAAAAGGAGGTTTTTAGGCCTCGAAACATTGAATGTGTTTATAAAACAAGTGATGACCTTTTGGGTCATCACAATATCGATTGGTATCAATTGACTAGTGGGACCATAGTAAATGTAATTTATGATCGCTATCAATATCTACATATTATTTATATAGACGTTCAATGTAACTATATATAAAGTGCAACAATGTAGTTAACTAGCATCAATATCTACTTATTATTTTATAATTAAATTGCTAACTATATCCAAGATATAACGATTGGCGTCAATTGACTAGTGGAACCATAGTAAACGTAATTATATGGTCGCTATCAATTTACGCATGGCCTTAATGAATGAAATTATATGTTGGATACTACACACATATATATAGACGTTCAATGTAACTATATATAAAGCGCAACAATGTAATTAACTAGCATCAATTTCTACTTATTATTTAGATTTAAAAATTAAATTGCTAATTTTATCCTAAAATATAACGATTGGTGTCAATTGACTAGTGGAACCATAGTAAATGTAATTTATGGTCGCTATCAATATCTGCTTATTACATATATATAGATGTTCAATGTAACTATATATAAAGCGCAATAATATAAATAACTAGTATTTCATAATTAAATTGCTAATTATATTCTAAAATATAATGATTGGTATCGATTGACTAGTGGAACCATAATAAACATAATTTACGGTCCCTGTCAGATATTTACTCATTATATATACTAGTTTAGTGATGACTATAGTTGCACAGTTATTTACAATATAACTATAACTCACATATAGTAATATTTTTATGATATTTCATTATGATATTGTTATTTTTGTCATATGCTCGTATTTAAATTGTATTAAATTTTTAATTTTTAATATCTTATACATACATACATACATACATATATATACATACATATATATGTGTATATATATATATGTATGTATATATATATATATATGTATGTATATATATATATATATGTATGTATATATATATATATGTATGTATGTATATACATGTATATACATACATACATATATATATATATACATACATATATATATATATATACATACATATATATATATATATGTACATATATATATATATATATACATACATATATATATATATATATTGTAACGACCCGGCCGGTCATTTCATGAATTACCGGTCCGTTTTCCCCATTTCTTCTTCTATTTACTTTGTTTATCGATTGTATAGGTGATCCAGTTGGTTGGCTCGGATTCGGAAAGGTTTTGAGAAGGTTTGAGACACGTATTCTCTTTTAAGAAAGCTTAAGTTGGAAAAGTCAACCAGAGGTTGACTTATGTGTTAGAGGGTTTGGAAGTGAGTTTCGATGATTTGGGACTTAGGAGCATGATCGAAATGTGTTTTGGAGGTCCAGAGTAGATTTACACATGAATTGCCGAAATTGAGTTTTTGGCGTTTTCTGGTTGATAGGTGAGATTTCGATACAGGGGTCGGAATGGAATTTTGGAAGTGGCAGTAGCTATGTTATGTCATTTGGATGTGTGTGGAAAATTTCAGGTCATTCAGACGTAGATTGGTATACTTTTTGATCAAAAGCGGAATTCGGATGATTTTAGAACCTTAGGCTTTAATTCAACATGTTTTTGTGGTTTTGATGTTGTTTGAGGTGTTTTCAAGTTTGGTACAAGTTTGGATAGTAGTATATGATGTGTTTGTGCTGTTGGTTGAGGTCCCGGGGGCCTCGGGGTAATTTCGGTTTGTTGAGGGGAAGTTTGGAAGTTGGTTTGGCAGATGAAGTGTTGGAGTTGATGTCATAACCGCACCTGCGGCTAGGTAACCACATGTGAGGTCTCGTAGAAGCAAAAATGGGGTCGCAGATGTGGCCAAAGGCTTGATCAGTTAGAAATGCAGAAGAGATAAGGGGAGCGCACCTACGATAGCGCAGGTGCGGGCAACAGATCGCAGAAATGGTTTTGGCCGCTTAAGTGGAAACCACAGGTGAGGCGATTGGGACCACAAAAGCGGCCATGCAGGTGCGACATTTGGATGACAAGTGCGAAAAGCCTGGGTCATAATGTTTATATTTCTTCCTTCTCGATATTCAGAGGGTTTCACTATTTTTAAACATGAATTTTGGAGCATTGGGCGATTTTGAAGAGAGAATTCAAGGAGACTTCATTCAGGTAAGGTTTTGGATTATTAAAACTTGTTTCTATGGTATTAATTCACGGATTAGAGCTATAATTAAGGGTTAGATTTGAGGAAACTAGGGCTTATAAACTTAGGCCTTTGATTGGGGATTTGAAAGACCATTTGTGGTCGGATTTTGGAACTTTTGATATGTATGAACTCATGGGGAGATAAGGAATCTAATGATGTGAAATTTATCAAATTTTGTGATGTGATCCCGGGGGTCAGGTTTTGGTAATTTTGGGATTTGCATTGTTTTTCAATTATTTTCGAGTGGGCTTTGTCCCTTTAGCATATTTTGATGGCTACGTTCTGACTTTTAGTAGATTCAGAGCATCCGGAGGCGGTTTCGAGGTGCAAAGGCACTGCGAGCTAAATTTTGGGCCAGATTGAGGTGAGTAATGATTTTAAATGCCATACTGAGGGAATGAAACCCCAGATTACACAGTGTTAGGCTATGTTGAGGTGACACACATGCTATGGTCATACGAGTGTGAGGAAAGCATTTTGAAGCTCAAGACAGCTTTGACCATAACTCTAGTATTGGTTTTTCCATCTGCTTCAAGTTCATATACCGTGTATTGGGATGCTTTGAGAGTCTGGATTTGTTGTGTGTTGATGCAGGAGGGTGAAGTTATTGCTTATGATTCTCGTCAGTTGAAGCCCCATGAGAAAAACTACCCTGTTCATTATTTGGAGTTGGCTGCCATAGTTCACGCGTTGAAGATTTGGAGGCATTACTTGTATGGCGTATCTTGTGAGGTATTCACTGATCATCGCAGTCTTCAGCATTTGTTCAAGCAAAAGAATCTTAATTGAGGCAGCGGAGGTGGTTGGAGTTGCTTAAGGATTATGACATCACTATATTGTACCATCCAAGGAAGGCCAATGTGGTGGCCGATTCTTTGAACCGAAAAGCAGTGACTATGGGGAGTTTGGCATATATTCTAGTTGGGGAGAGACCTTTTCCGGTTGATGTTCAGGATTTAGCCAATCAGTTCATGAGGTTGGATATTTCGGAGACCAGTCGGGTGTTGGTTTGTGTGGTTTCTCGGTCTTCCCTATATGTGTGCATCAGAGAGCCAGTATGATGATCCATATTTTATCGTCCTTAGGGATAGAGTTCAACATGGGATGGTAGAGATGTGACTATTAGAGATGATAGGGTATTGAGGATGCAGGGCCGGATGTGTATGCCTAATGTAGATGTGCTTCGAGAGTTTATTTTGGAGGAGGCCCATAGCTCGCGGCATTGTATTCATCCAGGAGTCGCAAAGATGTATTAGGTTCTGAGAAAACTTTACTGGTGGTGGAGAATGAATAAAGATATTATGGGATTTGTAGCTTGGTGTCTCAACTGTCAGCAAGTGAAATATGAGCATCAGAGACCGGGTGGCTTGCTTCAGATGATGGATATTCCAGAGTGGAAGTGGGAGCAGATCACTATGGATTTGTAGTTGGACTCCCTCGGACTTTGAAGAAGTTCAATGCTATTTGGGTGATTGTGGATAGGCTGACCAAGTCCGCACACTTCATTCCTATATGTACTACTTATTCTTCAGAGCGGTTGGCAGAGATATATATTCGGGAGATTGTTTGGTTGCATGGTGTCCTAGTTTCCATCATTTCAGATAGGGGCACTTAGTTTACTTCCTAGTTTTGGAAGTCTGTTCAGCGAGAGTTGGGTACTCAGGTGCAGTTGAGCACAACTTTTCACCCTCACACAAATGGGCAGTCCGAGCGCACCATTCAGATATTGGAGGATATGATACGAGCTTGTGTTACTAATTTCGGAGGGTCATGGGATCAATTTCTACCGCTTGCAGAGTTTGCTTATAACAATAGCAACCAGTCGAGTATTCAGATGGCTCCATATGAGGCTTTGTATGGGAGGCAGTGTAGATCTCCAGTGGGTTGGTTCAAGCCCGGGGAGGCTAGGCTATTGGGGACTGATTTGGTTCAGGATGCGCTAGATAAAGTGAAGGTGATTCAGGAGAGACTTCATACAGTGTAGTCGAGGCGAAAGAGTTATGCTGACAGGAAGGTTCTACATGGTTGGTGAGAAGGTCTTGTTGAAGTTTTTGCCCACGAAGGGAGTTATGAGATGTGGAAAGAAAGGGAAGTTGAGTCCGCAGTTCATTGGGCCTTTTGAGGTACTTCGGAGAGTTGAGAAGGTGGCTTATGAGATTGCTTTGCCACCCAGCTTGTCGAGTGTGCATTCGGTTTTCCATGTTTCTATGCTCCGGAAGTATATTGGAGATCCTTCTCATGTTTTGGATTTTAGCACGGTTCAGTTGGAAGGTTATTTGACTTATGATGTGGAGCCAGCAACTACTTTGGAGCGTCAGGTTCGGAAGTTGAGATCAAAGGATATAGCTTCAGTGAAAGTGCAGTGGAGAGGTCGGCCCATGGTGAAGGCTACCTGGGGGACCGAGCGGGAGATGTGAAGCAGATATCCTTACCTATTTGAGGCTTCAGGTATGTTTCTTGACTCGTTCGAGGACGAATGTTTGTTTTAGTTGCGGAGAATGAAGAAGAACTAGGTCTTGAGAAATTGGACTTTTGATTTGGGATTTGAAGGGTAATTTGTGGACGGATTTTGATGTTTTCGGTATGTATGAATTAAGGGGGATAAGAAACCTATTGGTGTAAAAATTTCTATGTTTCAAGAAATGGGCCTGGGGCTCAGGTTTTGCTAATTTTGGGATTTTTGGTATTTTTCGATTGTTTTCGCTTGGGCTTTGTTCCATTAGCATATTTTGACATCCTCATTCTGATTTTCGATATATTCGATGTGCGTGGAGGACAATTCAAAGGGCAAAGGCATCATGAGATAGATATTTAGCTGGTACGAGGTGAGTAATGATTGTAAATGATATTTGGGCTGAGAAACACTATTTTGATGTTGCCCGAGGGGCTTGTGATGATTCTTGACTGAGTAAGGCCGAGGGCTTATATTGTGAGGAGATACTGATACTTATAGGAGGCCGAGAGCCTAAGATATGTATGCCACGAGGTGGATCGATTGATATGAGGTTGAGGCTCTAGATTTGATTCCACGAGATGGCTTGTTATTGCGCTTGGGCCGTAAGGGGACCCTCCAGGAGTCTGCACACCCCTAGTGAGCGCAGGTACCCATTGTGATATGAGATTGAGCCCGAGGGGGTGTTACTGTTGTGAGATGTTACCCAAAGGGTGGATGTGGTGTTACTGTGCTCGAGGGGCGAACTTCTATTTGATTACTTCTCCTTAATTACTTGTTGTAAGGGGATTTTATTTAATCTTTCATTGTTTTACTATTTCTTAAATTATTTTACTGCTTCATTATAGAATTATGTGTGCCTTACGTGTTTTCTTAGTTTTACTCATTAATTATATTTGTTACTCACTAAGTTGGAGTATTCACTTTACTCCCTGAACCCCGAGTGCAGATTCAGGCGTAGCTGGTTCCGCTCCGCAGTGCTAATTTCCTCCAGTTCCAGGCGGGCCTTTCGGAGATTACGAGGTAGTTGTTGACGTCCGCAGCCCCGTGTCTCTATTCCTCTATCATTCCTATTTATTTTCAAATAATTGTAGTAGTTTATGACTTTAGCAGACTGTATCGTGGTTCATAGATGCACGTGACTTGTGACACCCCGGTTAGGGCTATGTCGGGTTGGATTTTTTCGCATTATTATTGATATTTCCGCTATTCTGTATTATTAAATCATGTTTAGACTATTTTGTGTTGGTTAACAGCTTTAAAAGATGAATTGGGTTAAACTAGATGGTCTTGTCTTCACGAGAGGCACCATCACGACGGTGTTTGGGGTTAGGGTCGTGACAGAGACAAAAGGCGGTGAGTATGGGGAGTTTGGCGTATAGTTTAGTTGGGGAGAGACCTCTTGGAGTTGATTTTCGGGCTTTGGCTAATCGGTTCGTGAGGTTGGATATTTCGGATCCTAGTAAGGTTTTGGCTTGTGTGATTTGTCGGTCTTTCTTATATGAGCGAATCGGAGAGCGCCAATATGATGATCCTAATTTGCTTGTCCTTAAGGATAGAGTTAAGCATGATGATGCCATAGATGTGACTATCATAGATGATTGGGTGTTGAGGATGTCGGGCCAAATTTCTGTGCCCAATGTTGATGGGCTTCGGGAGTTGATTCTGGAGGAGGCCCATAACTGGCGGTACTCCATTCATCCGAGTGTTGTGAAGATGTATCAGGATATGAGACATTATTATTGGTGGAGGAGAATGAAGAAAGACATTATGGGATTTGTAGCTCGGTGTCTCAATTGTCAGCAAGTGAATATGAGCATCAGAGACCGGGTCGCTTGCTTCAGCAGATGGATATTCGGCACCAAGTACTCGCACTTTATTCCTTTGAGTACAACTTATTCTTCAGAGTGGTTGGCAGAGATCTATATCCGGGAGATTATTTGGTTGTATGGTGTCCCAGTTTCCATCATTTCAGATAGGGGCACTCAGTTTACTCCGCGGTTTTTGAGGGTTGTACAGCGAGAATTGGGTACTCAGGTTGAGTTGAGCACCACTTTTCTCACTCAAACAGACGGGCAGTTCGAGCGCACTATTCATATTTTGGAGGATATGTTATGCAATTGTATCATTGATTTTGAAGGGTCATGGGATTAGATTCTACCGCTCGCAGAGTTTGCTTATAACAACAATTACTAGTCGAGTATTCAGATAGCTCTATATGAGGCTTTATATGGGAGGCGGTGTAGATCTCCAGTTGGTTGGTTTGAGCCGGGCGAGGCCAAGCTATTAGGTATAGATTTGGTGCAGGATGCTTTAGACAAGGTGAAGGTGATTAAGGAGAGGCTTCTTACAACGCAATTGAAAAAAAAATAGCTATGCTGACAGGAAGGTTCGCGATGTGTCCTGCATGATTGGTGAGAAGGTTATGTTGAAGGTTTCACCCATGAAGGGTGTTATGAGGTTTGGAAAGAGGGGTAAATTGAGTCCACGGTTCATTGGGCCTTTTAAGGTACTTCGAGGATTGGAGAGGTGTCTTATGAGCATGCTTTGCCAACTAGCTTTTCGAGTGTGCACCCAGTATATCATGTTTCCATGCTCCGAAAGTATATTGGGGATCCGTCTCATATTTTGGTTTTAAGCACGGTCCAGTTGGAGAGTGATTTGACCTACGATGTGGAGCCAGTAGCTAGTTTGGAGCGTCATGTTCGAAAGTTGAGATCAAAGGAGATAGCTTCAGCAAAAGTGCAGTGGAGAGGTCGGCCCATGGAGGAGGCTACCTGGGAATCGAGCAGGAGATGCAGAGCAGATATCCTCACCTATTTGAGGCTTCAGGTACATTTCTTGACTTGTACGAGGACAAAAAGTTTGTTTAAAAGGGGGAGGATGTAATGACACGGCCAGTCATTTCATGAATTACCACTCTGTTGTCCCTATTTCTGGTACTATTTTCTTTTTTTTTATCGGTTCTATAGGTGATCGGGTTGGTTGGCTCGGGTTCAGAAAGGTTTTGAGAAGGTTTGAAACACTTAGTCTCTTATAAGAAAGCTTAAGTTGGAAAAGTCAACTAGATGTTGACTTATGTGCTAGAGGGCTCAAATGAGTTCCAATGGTTCGGATAGCTTCGGGAGAATATTTGGGACTTAGGTGCGTGATCGAAATGTGTTTTAGAGGTCCGGAGTAGATTTAGGCTTGAATTGGCGAAATTGAGTTTTTGGCATATTCCGGTTGATAGTTGAGATTTTTATATAGGGGTCGGAATGGAATTCCGGAAGTAGTAGTAGCTTCGCTATGTCATTTGGGATGTGTGTGCAAAATTTCAGGTCATTCGGATGTTGTTTAGTATAATTTTTAATCAAAAGCGGAATTCAGAAGATTTTAGAACCATAGGCTTGAATTCGATGTGTTTTGGTGGTTTTGATGTTGTTTGAGGCGTTTTGAAGGTTGGTATACGTTTGGATAGTAGTATATGATGTGTTTATGCTATTAGTTGAGGCCAGGGGGGCCTCGAGGTTACTTCAGATGGTTGACGGGAAGTTTGGAAGTTGGTTTGGCAGCTGAAGTGTTAGAATTGCTGTCATAACCGCACCTGCGGCTAGCTGACCGCAGGTGCAGTCTCGCAGAAGCAAAAATGCGGTTCCAGATGAGGACAAAGGCGTGATCAGCTGGAAACGCAAAAGCGGTAAAGGGAGCGTACCTGCGATAGCGTAGGTGCGAGCAGCACATCGCAAATGCGATTTTGGCCGCTTAAGTGGAAACTGCAGGTGCAGAAATCTAGACCGCAGGTGCGACATCTGGACCGCAGGTGCAAAAAGCCTGGGTCAGAATGTTTATATTTCTTCCTTCATGATTTTTAGAGGGTTTCACTATATTTAAACACAAATTTTGGAGCTTTGGGCGATTTTGAAGAGAGAATTCAAGGAGAATTCATTGAGGTAATTTTTTGGATTATGAAAACTCGTTTCTATGGTATTAATTCACGGATTAGAGCTATAATTAAGGGTAAAATTTGAGGAAACTATGGCTTAGAAACTTAGGCTTTTGACTGAGGATTTGAAAGACCATTTGTGGTCGGATTTTGGTACTTTTGATATGTATGAAATCGTGGGAGATAAGGAATCTAATGATGTAAAATTTATAGAATTCTCAGATGTGAGCCCGGGGGTCGGGTTTTCGTAATTTTGGGATTTGCATTGTTTTTCGATTATTTTCAAGTGGTCTTTGTCCCTTTAGCAAATTTTGATGGTTACGTTCTGATTTTTGATAGATTCGGAGCATCTGGAGGCCGATTCGAGGGGCAAAGGCATTGCGAGCTAGATTTTGGGCCGGATTGAGGTGAGTAATAATTTTAAATGATATACTGAGTGTATGAAACCCCGGATTATACAGAGTTGGGCTATGTTGAGGTGACGCATACGCTAGATGACGAGCGCTGGGTCGTGCACGGTTGGGAATTATGACTTAGTCCATCCCGAATGACTGTTTTACTGCGTATTTGATAGCAAATTGTTTGATATTGTCATGTGTTGGGCTAAATGCCATATTTTTGGTTCGTGCCAACTGTTTGGACCCTTAGGGTATTTTTGTTGATCTTTTCCTCACTGTTGGATTTCATACTTGTGCTCAGTCATGCCATATTTTTACTATATTCAACACTCGGCTATGTTATTCTATTTTTAAAACCTTAAATGATATTTTTAAAGATATTTTGAGTCGATCTTCATGTTTTATTGTTGCCCGAGGGGCTTATGAGATTCTAACTGAGTAAGGCCGAGGGGCTGTGTTGTGAGGATACTTTTGGATCGGGCTGCACGCCGCAACAGTGATATACTAATTATGATAATGAGACTGAGGGCCTGAGATTGAATGCCATGAAGTGGCTTGTGATAAATATGAGGCCGAGAGTCTATTTATAATGCCACGAGATGGCTTGATATTGCGCTTGGGCCGTAAGGGGCCCTTGTCGGAGTCTGTACACCCCAAGTAAGTGTGAGTACCCATTTAGATACGAGATAATCTAAAATAGAATGAAATATTGTATATTGATCGACTGTAATATGTATGTTCATAGAGGGACTGCATGTGCTCCTCTATTGTATGATATTCCCTAGTGATCACGCTTAATTACACCCGTTAAAAAGGTAATTGGTCGCTACCAGAGTCACAGACAACATTATTGTTGATTGTTAATAGTCGCTACCAGAGTCACAGACAATATTCTCTCATTTGGTTGTATCAGATAGAAACAATTGCGTTCTCTGATTCTTGAACATTCTTACCGATTGATCGGAAGGACTTGAAAGGATTTGGGTAAAAATGACTTGGATTGAATTACAACTTTGGAACCATTCAAGGAGGTTCATCACCGAACCATTATAACATCTGCCCCAGATTCACGTTTTGGGGGATTTAGATTTTTATTTGGTGTGACTGAACCCCAGAGAGAGGCTGCCTAAGTATCCTTTCAGAATCAAGTCGAACGTAGTTCAGGAAACTTTGTTTTTTATTTTCTTTTGTTATTTCTGTTTTCTTTTGTTTTCTCTTTCTTTTTCCTTTTCATTTTTTCTTTCTTCTTTTTTTTCGTCTCTTTTTTATTTCATTTTCTTTTTCTCTTCTTCCCTTTTTTTGTATTTTTATTTGTCTTCTCTTTTTTTTCATCTCATTTTTTCAAAGTTTTTTCAATAACACTTTCAAGTTCCAAAGAGGGTAATCAAAGAAGAGTAACCAGCTCAACGAGTTTGCAAAGGGTTGATAGTGTTTGGGTAGCGAGAATCAAAGCCTTTGTCATCCCAACCGGAGAATATTAATACTATATAGAGGATCAATCAGAGTACCTTTTGGTTGCATCTGCATTGACAGTTGTTTCTAAGACATCTCCTTCGATGCGTGGCAAGTACAATGCACTCATTTGGTAGTAATCTTATTGCAATGTATGGACCTTTTCAATTCTGGAACCAATTTTCCTTCAGTTATTCCAAACCTTTGTTTTATTTCCTTAAACTTTATATTCATTGCAATCCAATCCTTGATTCATTATATCGAGGTCCGTCAGCTTTCAAGATCTGAGCATGAAGTGCGCAAGCATGTCATTTTATTGAAATCTGCATTTAACATAACTAAAAAGAGAATAAGAAAGAAAAATGACAAGATTAAGAAAAGAGACATTCGTGGACAATGAAATATCAATTTCATTTGATTTTTTATTTTATTTTATTTTTTAATTTTTTTCTTTTTTTTCAATTTTTTTGAAGATAGAAGGGTTTACATCAGAAAGTAAGACAATATGGTAAAACATCCGGATCACACCCTGAGATAATCCGAACATAGAAAGGATAGCAAGACTGGCTACCGAGACTCCCATCTGATGGGAAACTTTCATGCTTGGCGACCATTTTGTGGCTTTCCTTCTGTCTCGGTAATGGCTGCAATGGCCTTCAGTGCTGGATCACATTCTTCAGCTTCACAAATCATTCCGACTATTGGCCCGATGTTGTGGGCAGGCAACATATTGTTTATCACATCAGGAGCTTCTTCATCCCGAAAAACGATTCTTTCAGCTTCAAGCAAATCCTCAACTGCCCTTCTGAGGGTCAAACAGTCCTTCGTACAGTGTCCCACTGCTCCAGAGTGGTATTCACATATAGCATCAGCTCTGTGCGAGGGGGGCTCGGGGTTGGGCTAGTTCGGAGCCACTAGCTGCAATAGATCTAGCCTGATTAGCTTTTGGAACAAGCTTGAATACGACTCACCAATAGGGGTGAACTGATTCTTTGTGAAAGGTTCTCTTGGGCGAGAATTGTATTGGGGATCATTTGGTTGAGGATTATATGGAGCTTGGTAAGGATGGGCATTTCTGGGAGGCAGAGCTTGGTTTTGTGTATAATGTTCTGGTTGCGTGTAAGATTGCATGCTCATCACCGCATAGGGAGGCATTTCCATGGCATAAGCATCATCTTGAAGGGGATAATAGTGTGCTAGGACCATAGGAGGGACATAATAGTGTTCCGCAGGTGAGGATCAAAATACCGTTTCTGCGATCCTCCCTAGGCCGCCCTTTTTCTCTTCTGTGCCACGCGTACCGCAGGTGCGGTACCGCATCTACGGCACCCAGACCGCATCTGTGGTCCCACCTCCCTTCACCAAATCCCGCATCTGCGGCTTTATGGCCGCTTCTGCGGCTCCGCACCTACGGCCCAATTCTCGCAAGTGCGGTTATGACAGCAACCAACACTTCAGCCTTATTCCAAACTCCAAATTTGATCCGTTAATCATCCAGAATCCACCCGAGGCCCCCGGGACCCAAACCAATCATACTAATCAGTCCCATAACACATTACGAACTTGCTCGAGGCCTCAAATCAGATCAAACAACGCTAAAATCATGAATCAACCTCCAATTCAAGCTTTAAGAACTTTGGAACATCAAATTTCTACTTTCGATGCCGGAACCTATCAAATCACGTCCGATTGACCTCAAATGTTGCACACAAGGCATATTCGACATTACAGACCTACTTCAACTTCTGGAATCAGATTCCGACCCCGATATCAAAAAGTCCATTTCCGGTCAAACTTCTTAAAAACCTTCAAATTTCTATCTTTAGCCAAATGGCTCCAAAATGACCTACGGACCTCCGAATTCACTTCTGATCACGCTCCCAATTCCAGAATCACCATACAGAGCTACTTCCAGAGTTGGAATCCCAAACGAACATCGATAAAACTGAAATGCACTTCAAGCCAAACTTATAAAATTTCTTCTAAAATGCTAGCTTCCAAAATAGGCAAAAATATGCTCTCGGGTTATCTAAAACCCGAACCGGGCATAGGCCTAAGTCTGAAATCATCATACGAACATGATGGAACCTTCAGATCCCGATTCCGAGGTCGTTTAATCGTAAATTCAATCCTAGTTAATTCTTTCAACTTTAAACTTCCGAAATGAGAATTTTCTTCCCAAATCAACCCCAAACTTCCCGAAATTCAATTCCGACCACGCGTACAAGTCATAACACCTAAAATGAAGCTGCTCATGGCCTCAGACTGCTTAACAATGCACGAGGGCTCAAAATGACCGGTCGGGTCGTTACATTCTCTCCCACTTAAACATACATTCGTCCTCGAACGTGCTGAGAACTGCACTTGAGTAGTTTGAAATCACTATTTGACACCTCACGTACCTTCCCGTTCTACCACAATTCAGTTGAGCCCATTAGCTCGATAAATTGTGAGGATATTTTCTATTATTCAAGCAGCTAAGCCTTAGAGCCTAATTCCAACATCCAGAATTCTATGCCCGACCTGTTTCCTACATACGCTCACCATATTAATAACTACACACAGCCCCAAAACACGACTGCATACCTTAGCTAAATTCACAACTTGCACCGCTTTACTAATAGGATCAAAATAACATTCTCTGATCAATTGAATTGAAATTCCATGAATCTGAGGTTCCCATTGCACCGCATGACATCCATATGTCTTGATCTAAGTCTTACAATACTGACACGACGGATGAGATGTGCAGAAATTCATAATCAACTGCCGAATCTACCAATCATTGAGTATATACTTCTGACAAGTAACGTTACCTCATTCTGAACCAAATAATGGTCTTAGCTCCTTAATATACTTCATATAGTCAGATTGCACTGATCCTAAATCCAATGATCTCGCCTCACCCAATGCGGACTGCTCAGGCAATAAGCCACCCCAGACCTAATCAAAAGTCTCATATGATGCTAACATGTGCCAATAGGCTACCAATTAGAATGTGATACAAAAAAAGAAAACGAACTCTGAAAAGGAGATCCAATTACCCCGCTCGCAAATCATACATGCGACGCGGGAAACATACTAAACAGACACCCCGCTCGTGTATCATACATGCGATGCGAGCTCACAACTAATACGAGCTTTCCTACGAAAAATAGGAAATGAAACACATAAAAGCAGATATAGGGAACTATACTTAGCATCACGTTGTTGCGGCGCGCAACCCGATCCAAATAACATACCCATGGCGGTGTGCCGCCCGATCCACGCATAGATCTCACATAAAGAGATGCATATCGAGCTAAATTTGCTCATTACAATAAAATACCGAATTTCGGTCACAAGCACGCGAAGTGCATAATACCATCCTTGAGGAGACATATAGCGCTATAGGCTACAAAACTCAAGAACAACTGATGTGTGATATACAATCTAAATCTCAATAGCAATTTGGCTCGTATAACATTATTGCTATGCGGAATCTCAACACATAAGAAATTTACCAAGCCGTATCACAACGCATACGATGCAATATATATATTATTGCACGAATAACTGACGATAAATAACACCCTGACTGCTCTTCCATAAGGAGCGCTTGCTCAAATGAACACAACTGACCTGACATAGGGCCCATATTCACATTTAAATCCATCTACCGACCTCAAGTCAATCCTGATCGTATCAAACTAGGCCAATAACCTTTCAAAGATCCATACTAACTTCCCCCTTCTTATAACACACAAGAACAACCGTCATAACCGGCGTACTCATCCACAGTCTACAACTTAGAATCCTATTACCCTCCAGGCAGAAATTATCAGTTTAAAAAAATCACTACAACCTTCATACTTGGTTTAAATCTTTAATCATTCAAGTGACTACCTGCCACACTTATACAATGTTCCTGTGGGACACACTCCTACCTACCATAACAATTACCTGGGTCATATCTCCAAACCATCGGATGCACTAACGCAGAAAAGCGAGCAAGAATCATTAGCCAAGATGCAAAGCCCTTTTTACAAAACACCGATCTCAGGTGACGCTGAAGACAATACCAACTTACCTTAAACATCAAAACAACTTTCCTGCTCATCCGAGCTCGTGACATCCCTGTCAATACCGAACTATTACCTTGATCTCCACCTCAAATTCCATACCACTTGCTAAACCAAAAAATGCTAGGATAAAATAGAACACATTTTTCACCATATCTTCGGAACCACCATTTGATTAACACATTATCATATAAAACTTTTCACTTAACTCACTTCAGGAGGACCATAACAATACACATGCGAATTCTCATGACCGTAGAATATGCAAATCCTTAAGTAGTGGTCTATTCCATCATAACCCTTCCGGGATTCTCCCACACATAATAGGCCAGAATTTTAGAATACTTTCTAAATAACACTAACTAAGGTGGCCGACAAGCCTTGGACGCATCGTCAAAATTCACTTGCATAACTCGATCATGCTGAAAGAACTGATCATTTCCAATTCGACTATGGCTAACCAATCCCTCTTCTTCCATTTGTCCTTGATTTCCATAGAAACAATGATAACCCCATTCAACCCTTAACACATTCCATCCGCACTTATACCGAGTGACCCTGAATCACGGGACCATGTTGTCTCAAATCCCATGAACCATTTCATACCTCCCAATTGCTACATCGCAAGTCAAAATATCATAGAACATTTTGTGCCTCTTCTCATAGGCTGCTACCAAGCTTGGTTCTTAACCGTACCTATAGGCTCGAAATCATTAGGCACCACACTTTACCTCTTCGAATCCACAAGGACCATTGCTGAGAGCCGCCCGCTATAACTTGGCCCAAATAAAATCAACTCCATGATTCTTCTAGCACAAGCATGCCCCCTCGACAGTGCAACCGACAGAATCACTTCCCTTGGAACCCGCATCTATACAAAGCACAAATCCAGAATCCTTTCCCAAGACTGAACATGGGCCAATAAGGCCAACGATAGCACATCTTTAATAATTCCTTTGCTCAAATTACCACTTATGGTATTTTCCCGTAGCTAAAATAGCCCATCATTATGCTAATAACCAGAAACCTTGCAAGTAGTTGATCATGCGACCCAATCATATATGGCGGGACTCTCCCACTTAGCTCGAAGCCACTATAACACAAATCTGGAGTTCACTTGGATTCTCAATATGTTATTGACATAACCTTGCACAACCAACAACCAAAATTCTTGATATCTCACTGTAGGAACCCCCTTTTATACCCTGAATCATCAGCAATATTCGCACAATCGATCCCTTCGTTGCATAACCAATGTAATTCTTTACAAAAGCCTTGCCACTCACGCGGCCGTTAACCTACTCACAGGAATAACCCACCTATAGAAATCACTCCCCGACATCTTCCAGTGCTGCTGCACGGGGTACAATAACTACGACATCAATAACCCATCTTGAGTCCAAGCTCACTCTCCAGCTGCACAAGTTCATTCACCCCTCGTGGACATCAATTAAGTGTGCGACAACATTCTTCCAATTCAAAGGTATGTTGTATCCTTCTTCATTAAAGCAACTCCTTCCCGTTATACCAAATCTCCTGTCGCATAATAGCCCATACTTCAAATTAAATTGGTAGACCCTAATCATCAATAACTAACATTATCAAATCACTCCAAAATCTCCTTAAAGTACGTGGCCATCCCACTGCAAAGCCCATATGCAACTCTGCTACTCTCCCACTTTGGCGAAACTCATCCCTTTAATCGATCACTCGATCCTTGGCCTCTTATAACCACCCTTCTAGAAATTTTTAGCTACCGCCTGACACTTCCCTCATACTTTGATGCTCAATTACAGCCTTAAATAAAATCTATCTTAGAATTTCCGCTTCAATCCTGAACCACCTTACCTCGCGATATCTAACAGTCGTTTCTCCAATATTATTCCTCAATGCCCTACTCCAATGCAAATTGTAGAAGACCATAACACCAGCAAATTTAGTACATTCAATAAGGAAAACAACACATCATCATAGAAGGAAATTCCGCCACGCTAGAAAATACCGAGTCTTGATACCTTGTCAACCCAACCTGAACATTCTCTGCCTTGTTGCTTTTCCCCTGCCGGGAATAAAATACCAAATCTATAGATCATGCACTGAGTAAGTCTCCCTTCAAGTCATTTACTGCCTCAACACGCAGGCAAACATTCTACCATCATAACAATACTGCGGAACAATAGTCTATAGCATTATGACAACTTGTGACTAGCCTCAGAATCCTCAGAAGTACTGCTACTGGGCTGAAACAATAAATTATCCTCCTATAAAGTGATGATAATAAAACGATCAGCTATACCGCGAGAAGCATCCCGCATCACATCGGTAGTACCATTACGGTTCTTCAATTCTCGATTTATAACAAGCGCTTCGCGTCGCATAAGATTGAGCACGAAAGAAACAAAGGCATAAGCCTCACAGGAATCAAATTACACGATAAGGAATCAAGAAGGGAAGTACTCCTAACAGCCCTGTAACCTCCCAAAGATAAGTACAGACGTCTCCGTATCGATCCGCGAGACTCTACTAGACTTGCTCATGACTCGTGAGACCTATGAGAACCTAGTACGCTGATACCATGTTATCACAACCCAAAATCTACTAAGGGTCGTGGTGGCGCCAAACACCGCTGTCAGGAAAGCCAACCAAAATACTCAATGAAATTCTCGTTTAAATATTTTCGAAAACACTTCATTTATACGTCTAAAATAATACGTAGAAAATTCCACCAAATAAATAATGAAACCTTTAAAAACTATTAAAACTTGTTAATAGACCGAAATACATCACAGAACCCAGTGTCACAAGTACATGATTACTTTTTAAGAAAAATCGAATAAAGTACAACAACTGTCCGGAATGCAGTTGGACAGAAAATAAATAAACCCTGAGGGAGACTATACTAGCTGCGGGTCGCCTCGAGGAAATACATCTCACCAAGTCTCCGTGTCAACCATGCCGCTATGCCACTAAGCCACTAACAACACATAAACCTGTGAAACAAAAATGCACAGCAAGTGTAGTATGAGTACGAAAATAATGCGTACTCATCAAGTATCCCGTCTAATCTAGAAGAAGTAGAGACGAGAGGTCGACTTCAACACCTGCTAGTGGTCAAATAATAATATAGTAAAAATGTGCGGAGATGATGAATTTATATAGCAGTCCTAACACACAAAGTCGTAAAACAGGTAAACACCTTTAACAAATAATAAAGGATTTTCAAGATTTACTTTTCATTATCTTTATTAGTTTACAACAGGTCATGAAAGGCAACATCGACTTCAATAAGTCTCAAGGCAAGGAAAGCAAGAATGCGCATATTATGCCGAGGCGACGGTCCGATCCAACAGAAATAAACTGTGCACTTGCCGAGGGTCAGTGGCGCACTCTACCGAGGCGTTGGGCCCGTTCCAAAAATAAACACACGCAAACAGACATTCAATCAAGAGGTCATCATGGAGCAATTATCCAAATAAAGGCCAATTTTCTTTAATAATTTAGGAAAATGAAGTTTAAACCCCTTTTAGACATTCATTTACTAATTCGATGTGATTTAAGCAGTACAAGTTGTCAATAAAATTGCAATTATTCTAAGTATAGCATGCTTTTGAGTCCTAGACTACCCGGACAATAGCATATTAGTTGCTACGCACGGACTCTCTTCACCTCGTGCATACGTAGCCCCCACAAATAGGAGCACATAACCAATTAACTCATATATGGAGACAATTCCCTCTTACAGGGTTAGAAAGGAGACTCACCTCGCTCCGAAGATCCATAACCGGTATTCCACGCCCTTCCGAAACTCGAATCGATGCACAACGCTCCAAAACTAGCCAATAATTATGTAAATCGATTAATATATGATAAGGTACTCATTATAATCTAATTTATAACAATTCCTAACCCCGATCGAAAAGTTGACAAAAATGCCCTCGGGTCCATGTGCCCGGAATCCGAAATTTTTAAAAGATATAGATTACCCATGGCCTCACAAACTCAAATATATGATTTTCTCTAAATTCCATACCCAAAATCGTGGTCGAAATCCAAGAATACTAGTTTTCTAGGTTTTCCCTCAAACCTCAAGCTTTCTACAATTTTTCAAGTCTAAATCCATATATAAACCTTGTATATACTCAAAACTAGTAGAAATCACTTATCTCATGCTTGGTGATGAAAATGGCATCTCAAATATGCTCCCAATTGGCTCCAATGGTAGAAAATGGGGTTGAAATGAACCCAACCCGCAATTTTTAAAAGACCTCACTGCCTCAGCTGTTTCCGCACCAGCGGTCCCTTGACCGCTTCTGTGGTTCTGCAGGTGGGGTTCAAAATACCGCTTCTACGGTCCTCCCAAGGCCTCCATTTTCTGCTTCTGCGCCATGCCTACTGCAGGTGCGGTCCCGCATCAGCGGTCCCAGCTCCCTTCACCAAATCCCGCATCTGCGGCTCCGCACCTACAGCCCAATTCTTGCAGGTGCGGTTATGAAAGCAACTAGCACTTCAGCCTTCTTCCAAACTCCAAATTCGTTCCGTTAATCATCCAGAATCCACCCGAGGCCCCGGGACCCAAACCAATCATACCAACCAGTCCCATAAACACATTATGGACTTGCTCGAGGCCTCAAATCACATCAAATAACGATAAAATCATGAATCAACCTCCAATTCAAGCTTTAAGTAATTTGGAACTTCAAACTTCTACTCTTGATGCCGAAACCTATTAAACCACGTCTGATTGACCTCAAATTTTACACACAAGTCATATTCGATATTACGGACCTACTCCAACTTTCGGAATCGAATTTTTAACCCGATATGAACAGTCCACTTCCAGTCAAATTTTTCCAAAACATTCAAATTTCTATCTTTAGCCAAATGGCTCCAAAATGACCTACGGACCTCCGAATTCACTTCCGATCGTGCTCCCAATTCAAGAATCACCACACGAAGCTACACTCAGACTCGGAATCCCAAATGGACATCGATAAAACTGAAATGCACTTCAAGCCAAACTTATGATATTTCTTTTAAAATGCTAGGTTCCACAATAAACGACAAAATGCTCCCGGGTTATCCAAAACCCGAACCAGGCATACGTCCAAGTCCGAAATTATCATACGAACCTGCTGGAACCTTCAGATCCCGATTTCGAGGTCGTTTACTCAAAAATTCAATTATAGTTCATTCTTTCAACTTTAAGCTTCCGAAGTGAGAATTCTCTTCCCAAATCAACCCCACACTTTCCGAAATTCAATTCCAACCATGCGTACAAGTCATAATACCTGAAATGAAGCTGCTCATGGGCTCAGACTGCTGAACGACGCGGTAGGGCTCAAAACAACTGATTGAATCGTTACACCTTGGACCAAATTTAAATGGAGGACAAATCTGTTCGATTACTCGTAGTTGAGAGACAAATCTGAGCCAGTTCATTAGCGACAAGGACTTATTTGGAACCATATTAAAAATAAATATAAAATTGCTCTATTTTCTATAGTTGAGGTATATTTTTGGACCTTTTTCTTTTAATATACTTAAATTAACCATTATTAAATTGACACGAGGACCTTTCCTTTCTCTGACTTTCCACTTTAGGTGCCTCTTAAGCGCATTTTTAAAAGACTGTTTCCATCAGAATATTATCAAACCCTTTTATGTTAGTTTTTGTTTAATATACACTAACCATGTGCTTTTATTTTTCCCTATTATTAAAAATAATCATGTACAATTGGCAACTATAATCAGTAACCACGTGCTTTTATTTATTCATATTACTTAGTAATTATATTCGATAATTGGATAGCTGGTAGGCCGAAGATTCAATCAAATTAAAAAATACATCACATATTCATTTTACACACTACTCCATATTTTATATTTTTGGAAGTGTGTTAAGAAACAAAGTCAACAAACAACCACCATTAGAAGGATGTACCATACGATCATTATTAATTCCAGACTAAGGTGGCAATTGCAAAGTAATTTGGTAATTGTCACAACCCAGTCCTTCCTCCGTGATATATCGTGGCGACACCCCTTCTCTGTGACTATGTAAGCCTAATATTTGCGAAAATAACAACAATAAAAAAAAGAAGCAAAACTTCAACAACTAACTGCAATAGATAATTAAATAACTGATAAAAGTGCTGCTCCAAATGTACAAGAACCAACACTCGAGTATACTCTATATTTTCCCAAAATTCGGAATATAAGAAGTCACAATCTAAAGAAGAAAACTAGTATCTCTATACACCAGCATCTAATAAAAAGGCACGAAAAGGTAAATAATGAAGGGGGAATAGAGGAGGACTCCGAGGTCTGCGGACGCGGCAGATATATCTTTAAGTCTCCAAATCTCGCTGCTCACTGGGGATGTGGCTAATAAGAAGTACCTAGATCTACACATAAACATGTGCAGAAGAGTATTATGAGTACATCATAACGGTACACAGTAAGTGTCAAGCCTAACCTCAGTCGAGTAGTGACGATGGCAGGTCAGGCCCTATTGGTATATATAAAATAGTTAGGGCAGAGAAATATTATAGTGTAATAACAAAGAGGAACCACATCTAATAACAGTGCATCACACTGGGATAAAATAGCAGAGGATTTTCCAAGATACCGTCTCGTAGTCCCAAAAGGAAATATGGAAGGAGATCTCCCGAGGTACCGCTTCGTAGACTAAAAAGTAAATGTGTAGGGGGATCTCCTGATGTACCGCCTTCTAGTCCCATGTAACACACAACTCAAACCTTTCCACCATTTTTTCGACTCCTAATGGCCCAAATCTGGCCAAAAGTAATTACATACCCTAAATATAACTATAAGAAACTAATCTAATTAACAAAATCAAGGCTTAAGCAAGAAAATAAATAGCAAGAAAATAAATAATCGCCCCAAAAAATTAATCTGGGATCACGTCTCAGAATTGGGTAAATGTAAAAAAATATGAACATCCATTCACTTACAAGTTCACTCATACCAAATTTATCAAAATCCAATATCAAAATCCGAATCAAAACTAAAAAACATAGTTGAAGAACTTTCTAACTTTTTTTTCAAATTTCTTAACCAAATTCCTTAATTAAACGATAAAATCAACTGCAGATTAGTGAAATATAACCATAAATGAGTTAAGAATCATTACCCAATAACATCCTCGGAAAATTCCCCAAATTATCGCCCAAATCTGAGCTCTCAAAGTTCCAAAGTATAAAAATAAGATCAAACCCATGAAATCCCTCTTTTCTGCCCAACGATAGTTGCACCTGTAAAAGTTCCATCGCAGTTGCGGAATTGACATAAGAGGGATGGATCCGCTTCTGCGATGATATGGCCGCACCTGCGGATAGTGGTCCGCGTCTACAAATTCCCCACTCATCTCGCCTTCCGCTTCTGCGATCCATTCTCAATATGAGTGGCTCCACTTATGCGCTACTTTTGTCGCACTTGTGACCATTGGCTTCCCAAACCAAGGTCACATCTGCGGGATCTCTTCCGTACATGTAAGCCCGCACCTGCGGTCTCCCCAACACAAGTACGAAAACACCAGAAGCTTGAAAGCTTTAGTAATTTACACAAGTCCAATTTCGATCCGCTAATCATCCAAAACTCACCCGAGGCCCCCGCAACCTCAATAAAATATACCAACAGGTCCTAAAATACCATATGAACTTAGTCGATCCATCAAATCATATCAAATAATGGTAAAATCATGATTCACCCTCCAATTCAATGTTAATGAAATATGGAACTTCAAAAATCTACACTAATGTTGAAAACCTATCAAATCACGTCTGATTGACCTCAAATTTTGCACAGAAGTCATATTCGACATTACAGACCTACTCCAATTCCGAAATCAGAATCCGACCCCAATATAAAAAATTCAACTTCCGATCAAACTTCCATAAAATTCATCTTTAGCATTTCAAGCCTGATTTAGCTACAGACCTCTAATTCACAATCCGGAGACACTCCAATGTCTAAAATCACCCAGCGGAGCAAACGAGACCCATGAAACTCCATTCTGGAATCTACTTCACACGGTTGAAACTACAGTCAAAATCCTAAGACTTATGCTTCAATTTTATGGACTAAGTATCCCAAAACACTCTGAAACCAACAACAGAACATCCCGACAAGTTACATAAGCAGAAAAGGCTAGGGGAAAGAAGTAAATAGGGGATCGGGGTTATTACTCTCAAAACAATCATGCGGTCGTTACATCCTCTTCCTTAAAGAATAATTCGCCCTCGAATGAGAATAGAGACATACCTGAAGCGCTGAAAATATGAGGATAACGGCTGCGCGTATCATGCTCGGTCTCCCAAGTCGCCTCCTCGACCGCCTGACCCCTCTACTGAACCTTCACTAAAGCAATTTTCTTTGACCTCAACTTTCAAACCTGCCTGTATAAATAGCCACCAGCTTGTCAACATAAGATAGATCCTTGTCTAACTAGACTGAGCTAAAATCCATCACATTAGACGGATAACCGTTATACATTTGGAGAGAAAAACATGGAATACCGGATGAACTCCAGCTAGATTGGGAGATAAGGCAAGCTCATAAGCAACCTCCCTATCTCGCCGCAACACCTTGAATTGGCCAATAAACCTTAGGCTCAAATTTCCCTTCATTCCAAATCTCATAACGCCCTTTATGGGTGAAACCCGAAGTAAGACCCGCTCTCCAACACTTAATGCAACATCATGAACCATCCGATCCGCGTAACTTTTTTGTCTTGATTGGTCTATGTGAAGTCGATCCTGGATCACTTTAAACTTCTCCAAAGCACCTTGAAACAAGTCTGTTCCGAAAAGCCTAGCCTGGCCTGGCTCGAACCAACCAACTGGGATGGACATCGCCTGCCATACATAGCCTCATATAGTACCATCTGAATGCTCGAATGATAACTCTTATTGTAAGCGAACTTTGCAAGCGGCAAGAACTGATCCTAAGAACCTACAAACTCCATAACACGTGCACGAAACATATCATCTAGTATCTGAATAGTGCAGTTGAATTGTCCGTCCGTCTGAGGGTGAAATATTGTGCTCAATTCGACCCGAGTACATAACTCATGTTGTACAACTCTTTATAGATGTGATGTAAACTGTGTACAATGATCAGAAATGATATATACCGGCACGCCATGGAGCTTGACAATATCGCGGATATAAACTCGAGCCAACTGATAGGAAGAATAAGGAGTCATCACATGAATGAAATAAGCTGAATTGGTCAGCCTGTCCACAATCACCCAAACTATATCAAACTTTCATTGACTCTGTGGAATCCCAATAACAAAATTCGTAGTGATCTGCTCCTACTTCTACTCCAGAATCTCTAAATTCTGAAGCACCCCACCCGGTCGTTGTTGCCCACACTTCACCTACTGGCAATATAGACATCGAGCTACATATTCTACTATGTCCTCCTTCATTCTCATCCACTAACAATGTTTCCTCAAGTCCTGATACATCTTTGCGGCACCCACATGAATAGAGTACCATGAACTGTGAGCCTCTTGGGGAATCAACTCATCCAATCCATCTATATTGGGCATACAAAGCCTACCATGCATTCTAAATGCACCATCATCTCCAATACTGACATCCTTAGCATCACCGAGTCCTTAAGGACCATCCCTGATACAATCATAAAGAGAAGAATTGGAGACCACACATGCAAAAACTCGACTCAGCTCAGAAATATTCAATCTAACAAACTAGTTGGCCAAGGCATGGACATCTAGTGACATCGAACTCTCTGCTGCTGGAGGATATGCTAAGCTCCCCAAACAGTTCCCCTGCGACTCAAGGCATCAGCGACCACATTAGCGCAAGTTATGATCCTTTGGCTTGAACAGATGCTGCAAACTCCGGTGATCAGTCTATATCTCACAAGGGACACCTTACAAATAATGCCGCCAAATCTTCAAGACATGAGCAAATGCTGCTAGCTCAAGGTCGTGGAGAGGATATGTTACACCCATATTTTTGTGACCCCATATTTTCGTAGATGAAAATATACCATAATAAAATTAATGAGAGAATGGAAGTGAGATGTCACGTCCCACAGTACTACATTACGACGATGTTGCACCCTATAGTATTGTACGTTGAATTTATCGCAAGGTAATTGACATCAGTTCAAGGAAAAGATTATTTGGAGATTATAAGGATTATGTTATTTCAAACAAGTAATAAGTAAATTCTTGAAGGTGAGAGGGGAACCAAGTCAAACAAAATGAATTTTCGTCCAAGTTTGGCATGTTGGGATAAAATACGGCCCGAGTTAAAATACTTGATATTTATGGACTAGTACCATACAAGGTACCACATGACCAAAATAGTAAGGTGTATAAGGTATGTGAAAAGTGAGTAGTATTATAAGTAAGTGGGAATAATTCTCAATTTTACGGGTAATTAATTAATTACCAGGTAACGGAATATTACCTAATTAATTGGAGATATATTTTGATAAGATCAAACTCCCCACCTGGCAGCACCCCCAAATCCCCGTTTATGACTCTTTAAGTTAAAATGGAAATTTGGCAAGAATTAAGAATTGGACAAAGTCTTTAACGTGAATCATTTATCAATCGAGGAAAAAGAGACCATTATGTCTTCAAGATATAGATCACCATCTCCATTTTGATAAATGATATTTCTAGACTTCAAATATACTTTTAGTAATATAACGTTCCACAGGTAACGTTAATTCTTCACAAAAAATTCATACGAAACTATTTATCATAATAGCAGCTGGATTTTGCGATTCTAAAGGAGTACGATGTAATCTTTCTCAAGAATAATATATGAATTCTCTCCTACTTCGATCCACTGCTACATTTATTATGAAATTGACATATGCTAGAGGGGTTGTAAAGAGAATCGACTCGGGTATATTAAGACTATCCCCTTTTTCTTTTGGAATGATCCATACGACACAAACGAAATGTGCTAATGCACAATTTTCATACATGAATCTATTCATAGAATTATTAGAGATGCTTATGTTCTTGATTCCCCATGTGTCATCTAATTCTATCATCTATTAATGGGTCTAAAAAAATACGTAAGTTGGATAAGTTATCTTCATGATATTATTCAAATGCATAATGGTCATATGACACTACAAGAGGTTTTATTAACGTACTTTTCATGCATTGCATTGATGTACATTGACCCATGTACAGATGGCATTATATACGCACATATATATATATGTATATATATTTATATTGCATATGTGAAAGGTTATTGCATTACATACGCACCACCACCAGATCAGCAAGTATACGTTGATGATTTTGCCTACAGTAGTCGAGATGATACGATGGGATGCCCTTAGAGGCTTGATGATGTTATGAATAAATGTACCTATGCACGACATGACATTCATATGCATATGCATGACACTATAATTATTTCAAGAATTACAGAGTTATTTAGACCTACAGGTTGAGTCATTTACTCTATATTTCTTCCATGTCTGTTATGTACTTATTTATGTGCCTTACATACTCGGTACATTATTCGTACTAACATCCTATTTTTTCAGGGATGCTGCATTTAATGCCCGCAGGTCTCGATTGACAGGTCGAGAGCCCTCCCAGTAGGTTATAAGCTAATCCAAAGATGTTGGTGCGCTCCATTAGCTTCGGAGTTGCTTGTCTGGTTAGTATAATTTAGATGTGTATTATTTGGTATGGTGGTCCTAGTCCAGAACATTGTGATACTTATGTACTTTTAGAGGCTTGTAGACAGATATCATATATACAGATACTTGTATTGACTTGTCGGTCGATGTTTTGAGTTTACAAATGATCATGGTGGATTTTTGGCCCGTATGCCACGTATGTAAGTTTTTTTTATATCAGGCTGGGTTGTTCTATGTCAAGTATTTCTTCATGTTTTATTCTAGTTATCTCACAGTAGCCTTCCGGCTCAGTTATTTATGATAGTATGACATAAAAAGATATGTTATGTTGGTACTCAGTTGAGTAAAATACCGGTTATCCGTTGCGGCCCATCGGTTTGGGTGGTGACCAAAGTGATTTCATAGCAATTCTGTCTTAGGGAATCTATAGGCAGTGTCTAGTAGAGTCTTGTTTATGGGTGTGTCATGCACCACGCTTATAAATAGGAGGCTACATGGCATTTAGGATTGTCACTTTTTCTTCTTACTCTAGATCGTATGGTAGAGCTCACTTATAAGAATTCAAATTTCAAACTTCTATTTTATTCATAATAAGATGATGCCTACATTCAGAAAGACGGTCAATAAGAGATATGGATGTGGAAGTATTGAGTTAGAGGAATTCGATTTTTCATCTTGCTTATGATGAGTAAATGTGTTGCCTTTAGCAGATCATGCGTCTACTAAAAGGTGTACGATTCTTGATAAGGAGTTTTTAGGTAATAATACTTATCCATTCTTACGGTAAAAAGGAATAATGGAACTGGAAGTTAGACACAAGTTGCAGCGAGTAAAAGAAACAACGTGAAAAAGGGTATGAAGTACCTAGTTAATAAAGATTATCATTATTTACCATTTAGGAAGGGAGATATAAGCATTTGAATTACCTTAAATAGTAATAGATGTACGTACAATCGGTCACACATAACTCAGTCATGCCCTATGGGAGCTAACGGATATGGTATAACCGAAAGATAGCATAGCAGGATCCGGCTGGGGCTAGAGTAACCCAAAATGGTAAATGAATTATTTGCGATAGTTGACATTTCCATACGAGTGTTATTTAAATGAAAAAGAAAGCCACTGGGAAGACAATCAAAATATCAAGTTCAGAAGCAACCCTACAAGCACACGAGTGTAAACTATGGATAATTATACCCAAGAAAGGACATTAGAAAAAAAAATTGTCAATTATGTATTGTAATTAGCTCGCAGCTTTATAAAAGTCATAGGATCCTCCCTAAATACTAAAATGAAAGACTAGCTAAGAAAGTAAGGAAGGAAGCTTCAACCTAAGTTGGGTGACCTAAGGAGGAAATGGTCTTATGGCAATTGTCTCACAAAAACATTCTATGCACTACATAAGAAAATGGCACCTACTGCGGCTAATGAACGAGAAGTAAAATCAAAAGTGTTATTCAAGGTAATATGAGTTGTATGGAATTCCAATATGCATGGGCACCAATATAAAAAGTGGGTGGAAAGACCAGGAAAAGTAATAGCTTACATTAAAGAAAACTGAGAAGGAATGAAAGGAATTATTCGATTCATGATCCAGAGTTAGTTACATTATAAATGCACTTAAGAGTTTGGTATTTTAAACATGCAGCAAATACATCCGTAGAAAATTCCGGTATAAGTTAAAAGAAAGAATCGAGCCTAGGTAATAGACAAAAGGTTGTATCATAGATATTCCTCAATGCCCATGAAAGGATAAACATAACAAATAATACCATGAACCGCATATCGGGAGGTAACTTAAGCCTACATAAAGGCTGATCCGAAGAAGGAAGAAACCAAAGAGATACATCAACGAAGTAAATAAAAAATCTGATTATTGGACCCTGAAAATTATGGAAATCGTGATTGAGAATATTGCAGAATCACTCTTACTATCAGAGGTACAAGAGAGACAATGCAGCAGCCATATTCAATAATGGCTCTACGATAAAGCCAGTTAGAAGTGTCCCAACCTCATAAGAAGTTAGTATGAAGCTCTCACGAAATTGTGTAAAGAGGTGTATGTATCATAATAGAAGTTCAAGACATGGATGTGATGGGAGGGGAGGTCATGAAAAAGATAGAATATGTGATGTGAGTCTTTAAGGAAAGTAAGGTAAAGGTGACCAATGTACGCGATACTCAAAAGCAGAAGGTTGAGAGTATTCCATACTTGGGATAGAAGGCTAGAAGTGCGAGGATTCAATATCTAGGAATGATAGCAGCATCATCAGTAGAATATCTTCCAGCCTATAGTCTAGGTATCGAAAAGCCTGATTCTAAGAGTAAAGAATAGATAGAGACGATGTGATATCTCACTTGATATTCCATAACAACATAAGGAAATCTATGGTGCAAGCAAGTTGAAGGAAGGCCGCGAATAGTATAAATAGATATGTATAGTTCCCAAGCTAAAGTATATTAAAGCAATAACGTTTTATGACAGGAGTAAGAATGAGAAAGGGTGAGTGAGAAGGTGACGGCAACATATAACTTCTCGGAATTTAACCCATGAAAACAAGAAAGCTAATGGTTTCTCTATGTAATAGAAAATTCAGTATAGCCTGAATGAACTCAAAGGAATCTAAGACTAATAAGATTCAGAAGAGATGGAATGCTGGCATGTTAAAAGAATAAGGGTGTAATTATTACAGACAATAAAATTACGTTTGGGCCTTCGATTGATTAATGATCTGATGAATAAATGAAAGGGATCTCATGAGTTGGACATGATTAAAATACCCACGCATGGTGAATCATATTGGGATTCCGTGAGATACGGTTATGAAAGCAAGGTATCACCATAGGTGGATCAATCTAATCATTTTAGATGTTCTCCGATAAAATATGAATCCTAACAGCAATGTTACATAAAAGGTTAAGTTATTAACTGTGGATTATGGATCAAAATTAACGTGAACCAACAATAGATGGATAAAAGTTATAAAGTATGAGAGGAGATTAAGTCGTCATTCTTAAGATGAACAGTAATGTGGAAGCATTAGAGGACATACATTTATATGTATGGTATAATCAATGAAAGTAACATGGGATTTGGTAGCTGACCTCAGTAACTAGAAATCGAGGTAAGAGTTACGGTATAGTATGACCTATGTAGGTGCAGAAAAGTCATACGAATGGATAACCATGTCTATAAAATAAGATATAGCAATATTCTTATGTTCGACTAAATACCAAGTGAAGAACTTCAGGATTGGCTAAAAGTTGGAGGAAAAAGGAGAGGAGAGTCGCATAGACACACTTAGAAGGTCAGTATCGTAGAAACTACATGAAAGAAGGTAGCAGCAGTGACCCGATTGGAAGGAATTCGATCACAAGTCATGGTGTGGGAAAGAGGCCTAATGGGGGGGGGGGGGGGGGGGGAGAGATTCCCTGGCCTTTGGACTTATTCACAGAACAGTTGCATAGATGGAAAGAGGACTACTAAAGTATTCGCAAGAGCTATGAGATATGAGAACGATAACTGCATCAGTAAACATTCGAGGATGAATGTTCCATATCGGGGAATGATGTTATACCCCATATTTTTGTACATGGAAATACTGCATAATAAAATTAATGAGTTCTCGGAAGTGAGATGTCACGTCCTGCAGTACTATATTACGATGATGTTACACCCTATAGTGGTGTACGTTGAATTTGTCGTAAGGTAATTGATATCAGTCCAAGGAAAAGATTATTTAGAGACTATAAGGATTATGCTATTTCAAACAAGTAATAAGTAAATTCGTAAAGATGAGAGGGAAAGCAAGTCAAAGAAAATAAATTTCGTCCAAGTTTGGCATGTTGGGATAAAATATGGCCCGAGCTAAATTATTCGTTATTTATTGACTAGTACCATACGAGGTACCACACGACCATAATAGTAAGGTGTGTAAGGTATGTAAAAAGCGAGTAGCATTTTAAGCAAGTGGGAATAGTTCTTAATTATGCAGGTAATTGATTAATTATCGGACAACGAGATATTACCTAATTAATTGGTGATATATTTGGATAAGATCAATCTCCCCACGTGGCAGCAACCCCAAATCTCCATGTATGACTATTTAAGTTAAATGGAAATGTGGCAAGAATTGAGAATTGGACAGTCTATAACGTGAATCATTTACCAATCTAGGAAAAAGAGTCCATTATGTCTTAATGACATCGATCACCATCTCCATTTTGATAAATGAGATTTCAAGACTTCAAATATAATTTCAGTAATATAACGTTACAAAGGTAACGTGAATTCTTCACCAAAAATTCATACGAAACTATTTATCTTAATAGTAGCGGAATTTTTCGATTCTAAGGGAGTACGGTGCAATCTTTCTCAAGAATATCATACGAATTCTCTTCTACTTTGATCCGCCGTTACATTTTTGTTACAACTGACATACGCTAGAGGGGTGGTCAAGAGACTCGGCTCATGTATGTTAAAGCTATCTTCTTTTTTCTTTTGGCATGATCCATACGACACAAACGAAACATGCAAATGCACAATTTCCATACATGACTCTATTCATAGAATTATTAGAGATGCTTATGTTCTTGATTCCCCATGTGTCATATAATTCTATCATATATTCATGGGTCTCAGAAAAACACGTAAGATGGAAAAAGTTTACTTTATAATATTATTCAAAGGTATAATGGCCTTATGACACTACAAGAGGTTTTATTAACGTACTTTTTATGCATTACATTCATGTACATTGACCAATGACTAGATGGCGTAATATACCCTCGTATATGTATGTATATATATGTATAGTGGATATGTGAAAGGTTATGGCGTTATATACGCACCACCACCTGATCAGCTGGTATACGTTCATGATTTTGCCTACGGTGGCCGAGATGATACGATGGGATGCCCTCTGAGGCTTGATGATATTATGACTACGTGTACCTATGCACAACATGACATTCATATACATATGCATGACAATGTAATTATTTCATGAATTACAGAGTTATTCATACCTACAGGTTGAGTCATTTACTCTATATTTCTTCCATGTCTGTTGTGTACTTATTTATGTGCTTTAAATACTCGGTAAATTATTTGTACTAATGTCCTATTTGCCAGGGGATGATGCATTTCATGCCGGCCGGTCCCGATAGACAGGTTGAGAGACCTCGAAGTAGGCTATCAGCTCAACGGAAGATGTTGGTGTGCTACATTCCCTTCGGAGTTGCTTGTGTGGTTAGTATAATTTAGATGTGCATTGTTTGTTATGGCGGGCCTACTCCCAAACTTTGTGATACTTATGTACTCTTAGAGGCTTGTAGACATATGTCATGTATACAGATACTTGTATGGCCTTGTCGGCCGATGTTTTGAGTTTACAAATGATCATGGTGGTATTATAGGCCTTTATGTCACGTATGTAAGTTTTTTTGTATCAGGATGGGTCGTTCTATGTCAAGTATTTTCCCATATTTTATTCTAGTTATCTCACGGTAGCCTTCCGGATCAGTTATATATGATAGTGTGACATAATAAGATGTGTTATATTAGTACTCGGTTGAGTAAGGTACCAGGTGCCCGTTGCGGCCCATCGGTTTAAGTCGTGATAGGATAGTTCTTTTCGTGGACCTTCATCTGTCTGGACACGTAGGCAATCACCATTGTCCTGCATCAGCACTGTGTTGAGACCAACCCGCGACGAATTACAATATAGAGTATAAGAACCCGAACCTGTAGGCAATACAATGTCGGGGCTATAGTTAAAGTTGTCTTGAGCTTTTGAAAGCTCTCCTCACACTCCTCAATCCATCTGAATGGAGCACCCTTCTAGGTGAGCGTGGTCATAGGTGATGCAATAGATGTGAAACCCTCTACAAATCGATGGTAATACCCTGCCAAACAAAGGAAACTTTGTATCTCCATGGCGGAGGATGATCTTGGCAACCTCTGCACTTCTTTCACCTTCTTTGGATCCACCTTAATCTCCTCACTTGACACTACGGGACCCAAAAATGCCACTGACTCCAACCAGAACTCACACTTTGAGAATTTTGCATATTTCTTTTCTCTCAAGGTCTGAAGCATAGTCCTCAGGTGATGCTCATGACCCTCCCGACTCTGGGAGAGAACTAGAATGTCATCAATAAACAAAATGACGATTGTTTCAATTTAGAGCCACAATACACTAAACATTAAATGCATAAATACTATTGGGCCATTGATCAGCTCAAATGACATCACAAGGAACTCGTAGTGATCATACCGAGTCTTGAAAGTAGTCTTCAGGATATCTGGATCACTAATCTTTAACTGATGATAGTCTGAAGGTAAGTCAATCTTGGAAAATGCTCTGGAACCCTGTAACTGATCAAATATGTCATTAATACGATGCAATAGATACATGTTCTTCATTGTAACTTTGTTCAACTGGCGATAATCAATACACATACGCATAGACCCATCCTTTTTCTTACAAACAAGACCGGAGAACCCCAAGGTAACATACTAGGTCAAATTAAGCCCTTATCAAGAAATTCTTGTACTTGTTCTTTCAACTCCTCAATTTAGGAGGAGCCATACGATACGGAAGAATAGAGATGGGCTGAGTGCCCGACAACAAATCGATACAAAATTCGATGTTTCTGTTGGGCGTCATGCCCAAAAGATCAGCGGGAAAAACATTAAGATAATCCCTAACCACTGGAACTGACCCAACTGCAGGGGTATCAATATCGACATCTCTCACATAGGCTAGATACCCTTCACACCCCTTCTCAACCTTTTGTTGAGCCCTAACAAATGAAATAACTCTACTAGGAGTATAATCTAAGGTACCTCTCCACTCTAACTAGGGTAAGCCTAGCATAGCCAACGTCACAATATTGGCGTGACAATCAAGAATAGCATAATGGGGCGACAACCAGTCCATACCCAAAATATTTTCATGTCTACCATACTAAGAAATAATAAATCAGCTCTGGTCTCAAAACCACTAATAACAATAAAACACGTCTGATACACACGGTCAAAAATAATTGAATCTCCCACCGGTGTAGGCATATAAATTGGAGACCTCATAGAATCACGAGATACGCCCAAATACAAAGCTAAATAAGATGAGACATAGGAATAAGTGGAGACTAGAGGAAATACCGACGCATCTTTATGACAGACCGGAACAATACGTGTAATGACAGTGTCGGAAGTAAATATCTCTGTGCAAGTGGGAAAAGCATAATATCTGGCATGGCCTCCCCTTCTAGGGCAACCTCTACCTCCCTGACCTCGACCTCGAGCTGGCTACGTAGGTAGAATGGTAGCTGGTGTTTAAATCATAGATTGAGGACCCAATGGAGCACGCGGTAACCGAGAAGTTTGTGGAGTTGCACCCCTCATAAGTTTGAGTCAATCCCTCACTATATGGCAAGCGTCACCACAATCAAAACAAGCTTTCAGAGGGTGTGGCTATTGTGGCTGGCTAAGGAAAGGTCTGTTGGACTAACCACTGAAAGCACCCCATGCAGGAGGTACATTAGATACTAACAGTATATAATAAGGCTCCTGAGGCTTAGGAGTAGCCGGAATACCATGGGTAGTTGGAAGTGCTAAATGAATAGGGAAAATCACATAGCCCCTACCATAGTGAATTTCAATTAGGCACGAGTCCCAGTATAAGTGCAAAACTCACGAGAGCTATTGGCCTCCCTGTAAGGCCCGAAAAATATTATTATGTAATTTATGATTTTGAGTTGCCATTATGTGATATTTATATTATGGGAATCAATTGGATTTGGTAAATAAGTTTAAAAGTATTATAATAAGTAATTTGGGGTCTAATGGGAGCCTAAGTCTAAGTCAAGTTAGAAAATTTCAAATTAGGCTAAAATTCCAAATGAGTTCGCACAAGTCCATACTTTGATCGAGCATATATATATATATATATATATATATATATATATATATATAAGGCTTTTTATGATGAAAAACCTATTAAATTAAAGTTCTTCGAGTCTACTTTCCAACGCTTCTAACCGTTTGTCATTTGGACATTCCTACACAAAGTTATGATCAAATTACCAAAGGCTAGAAAAATGCGATCCTGTATTAATTTTGCGATCGCAAAACCATTATGTGGTACGCATAATCGACCTTTGACCATAACTCTAGTGGAAAACTTGACCATTGTAGCCTTTTTTTGGCACCAGTTCTTCGATGCAATTTGTGAGCCGCATTCTTATTTTGCGGTCCATTATGCGACCACAAACTCGACATCGGAGGCTTATTTTTCCTATTTTTATAACCCGACCCTATTTTAATATATAGGCTTTGGGGTTCATTTTGGGGTAATTTCATGAACATTATAGAGAGAGGTGAGAGCATTATAGAGAGAGAAGGAGGAACCCAACATTCAAATCATCCAATGTTGCATCAATCTTCAAGAATCAAAGAACTCAACCGCATGTTTTTCATCTAAGAGGTAAGGTTCTATACATTAGACAGTAATTTTGAGTTTGGAGTATAAGATGGGTTACTGAGGTATGATTATTGGGTGTAATAGTATTATGTATACATGCATGTACAAATTAGGTTTATGTGAAGATTGTTGAACACGAGTAAGTAAAGATTAGGTGGGGTGATGAAGGAAATCTTGTAAAAGAGCCTTGAAATCAAGATGCACAAGTAGTGTTAGATAAAACGCTCAAATGAGCCGAAACTATGAATATCTTCGTAATTTGTGTTCAATTTTGTTATGTCTCAAAGTAGATTAGGATTGCTAGAATTTTCAGAACGTTTATAGAAACTTAAGAAAAAATTATTTGAGGTATGTATGGCTAAAACCCCCTCTTTTTAGAAATTGAGCTCTGTTGGTATTTGTTTAAATGCGGCAAGATTAAAGTTGGGTTGATGTATTGATTGTTACTTCCACATGAATTGGTGTTTCAAATTTATATACATGAAAGGTGTGTCTCAATATGATCGATGTGTTATTGTTAATGATTTAAAAAGGTGCAGAGAATGTGAATCATGTATTGAAATGCCTAGACCTTAAATCAAGATTTTAATTGAGAGTGTTATACAAAATTATGTGAAATACTCTATGTATAAAGATGTTTGAAATAAATCAAATGACTTTGGGAAATAGAGTGCGGTCAACGTGGCGAGAACTTGAGTTATAATTATGCCTGGTGATGCGTATGACATGAGAAAATATGAAATAGATTATGAAATGAGCCTTGACTTTACTTTCCGTAAATGACTTCAACGATAAATTGGCCTAAAGACTTTGTACTCAATTTATGACCATAAGTGGCCGTTTGAGATAATAATTTGCCTTATAAGTACCTCCAATGTGATCTGAGTAGTTACTTACACCGATGTGTAAATTGTATATTATCATGATTGAAAAGGAGTAATTCAAGAATAATTGGTGTGGTTGCTTGTTTATGACTTGATGTGTGTTTCTATTATTGTTTGGTGTGTCCCTCCTTTTTGGAAGAACCCTTGTGTTTTAAATTACATTTCTAATGAACTTGAGGTGTATCATTTCTGAAATATTCTATACAACCATGATTCATGTTTCCTCTCATGTGTACTTGACCTCTTGAATTGAATGGCTTGTTGTTGAGACTGATATTGATGTGAGATATTTGGAAAGAACTAGAATTATGAAATGCGGCCAAGTGCCAAGTATGATATAACGATTTGTGCCCCAAGTTCTGATGAATTGATATGTGAAATAAATATTGAAATGAGATGATTAATGGAAAAGGGAACACGTCTTGGTAAGACGGCCAAGCCGATCGGGTCGCGATCGAATGCCATGCCGCACACATGGTGGTATTATACTGATATTGAGATTGGAAGGTGATAATGAAATTGTGATTGAGGTACACGTCTCAAATAAGACGGCCTAGCCGATCGGGCGGACATAAGACTCCATTCTAAGATTCACAGTGGAATATGTATATATAAATATTGGCACAAAAATTGTGATTGAAATTAGGAGTTGGTTATGATGTGCATATTGTGAAAAATGGTATTATGAACAGTGGCATTGTGAATTATTGTGAGTGATCATGAAAAGTTTTGAAATGTCCCAACCTAGAGGTATGGAAATTATGTGAAAGCTATGTGATTCCTTTTATTTGATGATGTGGTGATTGTTTAAAGCTTTCGTTGAATCCTTATAAATTCTTTGTTCTTGTATGATAGTTCTTTCTATTGAGATTGTGTTTCGTTATACATACTAGTTCTATTCGATGGCACTAACGTCCCTTTTGATGGGGAGCCACATCTTTAAATAGATGTAGGTGTTTCCATAGCAGGCAGTGTTGGTCGCAGCTAGTGATGCATCTTCTTTTCAGCAGACTTGGTGAGCCCCACTTTATTTCGGGGTCCTGTATCTTTGTTTATCATGTACTTTGTACTTTGAGGTATAGCGGGAGCCTTGTTGCCGACATTTCCATATTACTCTTCAGTTGCATTTAGAGACTCTGTAGACAGGTTGTGGGTAGTGTCGGGAATTGGAATTAAAATAGAAACAATGATGTTTGGCAAAGATGTATAAAACTTCTATATCTTCAATATTATGAATGAAGTTTCTAATGGAAATGAAATGGAAGTCGTTAAAGACATGTTCGTAGAATTTTATTAATGATGCACATTTCCTCTTTATTCAAAGACAAAATTGGGTAGTATGAAACCTAACAGGCTTGCTCAGTTGGGTTTACTCGGTGGAGCGTCGGTCGCGCTCCTCGGATTTTAGGGTGTGACACTGTGAGGACCGTGAAAGATTTTTACTCTAAACCCGTAAGCTCGTAGTGCAAAATTAGGAAAATGTGTTAGAGTGTTTGGACCCTTTTGGACTGATCTATGCATTAAAAGTTCAAGTAATAATGTTTTCTAAAAAAGTGCGATTCTGCGGTTGAAAATGCGGTCAAATAACAGATATGCGAACCGCATAGTTACCGCAGAGTGAAGCAGTGTGTTGGTCAATTTGAGGGCAATTTTGTGGCTAATTATGTGATCGCATAATCAATATGCGGTCCGCAAAGTCATCGTATAATTTCCTTAGGATTTTTTAATGGGCAGTTCTACGGTGCATGGGTATACGAACCGCATTTCTGCCATATACCCAGACAGTGTGTTCAGGTTTTGGGAAGCATTTTTGTGGTCCATTATGTGGGCTGCATGTCAACTTTGCTATCGCAAATCTGAGTCGGGCTCCTATTTTCTAATTTTTAAAAACCCGACCCCACCCCATTAAAAGCACCCCATTAGAACATTTTCCTATTACTTCATGATATATAGAGTGAGAGTGAGAGTTCTAGAATGAGAGGGAGTAATTTTAATCAAGTCCTCTCTCAATCCTTGCCCCAAATCCTTGAAGATTGTCAATTGAAGCTACTGGATCTTCATCCTAAAGAGGTAAGAACTGTACCCTCATCTATAATTTCAAAATTTCTGTTAAAATAGGCAATTAGCAAGTGGGTACATGGGTATAAGACTAGTAATCTTGCATGCACCAGAGATAATGGGGTATGGGAGGAGGAGAACTAAAGAGACAACAATTGGGGTATAATATTGAAGAAATTTCTTTCAAATGGGGCCTAAGATCATAATGCACCTTTTATGTTTGATAATATGCTCAAACGAGCTAGAATCTTAATCTCGTCTCTAATTCTTGGTTCAATTGTAATTCTTATACAATAGATTCTGCTAAGAGTCTCGTAATTTTATATGAATTAGGGGAAAGTTTTATTGAGTTATGTACGGCTAAAACACCCTCCTCTTAGAAATTGAGCTTCCATGGTGCCCGTGTATGTATTGTAAGTTCGAAATGTAATTGATGCAGTGCTTGTTACGTTAAGTGAATTGATGTTGTGAAAATGTAGGTGGTAAGTACTTCTTTATGTGTTTAATGTGTTATTCTTGTAAATGGAAGATGTGTGGAGAATATGATTTATATGCTAAATGCCTAACTTTCATGCCAAGGTTATTCGGGACTAATATGCCCAACTTGATGAATTCCCCTCTATGCTTACGACTTAAATTGCTTATGTACATGCTTATGACTTTAAGTGGAAAGGTATATGTTGAAAATGGGAACAATGTGAAACATGAGTTATGGAATATGGAAATTGTTGCCCCAAGTCCCGATAAACTAATACATGTATAACCAAAGATTGGTGTGAGATGAATAACGGCAAATGGTAACGTCTCGGGGAGATGGCTTAGCCGATCGGGCCATGATCGGACGCCATGATATATATACACATGGTGGTAATGTATTGATTATTGAAACTAGAAAGTGTCAATGAATGAATGGTAATGTCTCGGGGAGACGGCTTAGCCGATCTGGCAGTGATCGGACTCCGCTCACGGAAGTGGTGGTAATATGGATAATGATGCAATATTATGTGGTGCTCCAATCTAAAATTTCAAGAACTATGTGAAAATAATGTGAACCTCCTCATATTGACGGCATGGTGCTTATTTGAAACTTTGTTGTCTTTACGATTTCGTCTTTACTCTTGTATGGTTGTTCTTTCTAATAGGATGGTGTTTAGTTATACATACTACTACTATTCCATGGTACTTACGTCCCTTTTGCTGGGGGTGCTACATTTTTAAATTAATGTAGGTGGCTTCATAGAGGATAATGCCGATCGTGTGTAGCGGAGCATCCTCTTCTCAAAATCTTGATGAGCCCCTTCCTCCTTCAAGGGGTTATGTTTTACACATTTTGTTACAGATATCCATTTTGAGGTATAGTCGGGCTGCTGTTGCCGGCGTTGTTGTCATTGTCTTTTGTATCCTTAGAGGCTCCGTAGATGTTTGTGTGGGTTATGTACGGGTATTGGATAGGTCAATGAACCATGTTGTAACCTTGTACTGTTGCTTTCTTCTAAACTTAACGATATGGAATCTTGGAAGCCTAATTACGGTTAAGGTTGTGTTATAAAATAAGCTATCCATGTTGAATGTACAACCCCTTTTATTGTCTAATTAAACGGAATTAGTTCCCTTAATCACATTGAGCTGGGTAGGAAGTGTTTTATAAGGCTTGCTCAATTGGGTTCACTCGATTGAGCGCCGATCGCGCCTCCGGAGGTTGGGGTGTGATAGATACTACCTCTCCTCTCTCTTCCAAGCAAGCATGCCCTCCACTCTCCTACTAATACTCACAACTTTCTTGTGCAAAATATCTAATCTAACTCCCAGGCCGTTCTAATCTTGATGCTAGGATGGAGCCCCTCGATATGTCTACGGACCTTTTTTCGATCTATAGCAGCCAAGATTGGTGCATGTCAAGCCAAGTCACTAAAATGACTTGCATACTCTGACACAGTCATAACACCATAGCGCAACTGCTCAAACTCGGTATGTCATGCATCTCTAAGGGTCTAAGGAACATACTTCCTCATAAACATATCCGAGAACTAAGTCCATATAAGTGAAGCTGCCTCAGCCAGATTATCCGACTCATAAGCACAGCACCACTGATAGGACACTCCTATAAGCTGGAATATAGTTAAAGAAACCCGACTCGGCTCTGCTACGCCTATAATACGGAGGATACGGTGGTACTCCTCAAGAAAACCCTGGGCATCCTCTTATGCCATGCCACTGAAAGTAGGAGGGTGGTACTTCTTGTACCTCTCGAGCCTAAGATACTACTCCTCTGAAGCTAATGTCCTACCCTCTGGACAAACTAGAGCTACTGGTTGCAGCAGTGTAACCTCTGGAATCTAATTGACTTCGACTCATTGCTCTGGGGGGGGGGGATGGGTCGGGAATCTATACTCCTCCCCTAGCGTAAGATGTTGCAGGAGCAAGGAGAATAAACCCTGCTTGAGCTAGAGTACCAAACATGCTTAGGATGTGTGCGAGGGTCTCTTGAAGAGCTGGTGTAGAAACAGGCATCTCGGGTTTCTGCGCTCCAACTAGAGCTAGTGGTGGATCCCCTGTAGCAGCTATTACGGCTGCTTAGTCTGCACCACGTGGACGTCCTTGGCCTCTACCCGGGGCCCGGTCTCTCATATCTCTAGCAAGGGGCGTGGGTGCCTGGTAATCTTATTTGGCTGTGTGTGTCATCACCATATATGAGGACTCAAAGAAGTGAAATTTGCTTAACAGTTCCATAGCCTCCCAAAGATAAGTACAAACGTCTCAGCACCGATCCGCGAGACTCTACTAAACCTGCTTATGACTCATAACACCTATGAAACTAGAACTCTGATACCAACATGTCATGACCCAATCCTTAATCCGTGAGATGTTGTGATGACACCTAGTCTCTACGACAAGGTAAGCCTAACATTTGTGAATATAACAAAAAAATGAACGCGAAACTTCAACAATTAATTGCAACAAATAATTAAATAACTAATAAAAGTGATGCTCGGTATGTACAAGAACTAACACTCGATTATACACTGTATTTTTCAAAAACCCAGGACATCATAAGTCATAAGCTACAGATGAAAGCTAGAATATCTATACACCATAGTCTAATAAAAAGGTACGGAAAGGTAAATATCGAAGGAGGGAATAGAGGGGGACTTTAAGGCCTGCGGATGTGGCAGATACACCTTAAAGTCTCTAAATCTCGCTGCTCAATGAGGGCTGGCTGATAAGAAGTACCTAGATCTGCACATAAACATGTACAGAAGAGTATCATGAGTACACCACAATGGTACATAGTAAGTGCCAAGCCTATCCTCGATCGAGTAGTGACGAGTTCAAGTCGAAGTCTTACTAGTATATATAAAATAATTAGGACTGAGAAGTATTACATTGTAATAAAAGACTGGAATTGAACAAAGAGGAACCGCGACAAATAATATTACAACGCATAGAGTTAAAACAGCAGGGGATCTCCCGAGATACCGTCTCACAGTCCTAAAAGTAATATTGAAGGAGATCTCCCAAAATATTGCCTCGTAGTTTCAAAACTAAATGTGTAGGGAGATCTCTCGAGGTACCGCCTTGTTGTCTGAAAAGTAAATGTGCATGGGGATCTCCCGAGGTACCGCCTCATTGTCCAAAAAGTATACACATATATCAAACCAATAAATACAATAATTAACATCTAGTATTCTCTAGTTAAGACTGGTACAGATCAAGGAAAAAAATAGGAAATCAACTAGGCATCTTGTATTGAGTTCAAATAAGTAGTTGAAGCACGTAGACATGCAATATCAGACTAACCAAGATAACTAAATATTCCAATATAACTCAACTAATATGGAAACACATTTTTGCTTAGTGAAATCAAATTTTTACCACAAATAGGACATGTATGCACTTGTCACCATGCGTACACGGCGCTCACATAACACAACAGTACCAGATTCTAAGAGGATTTCCCTATCTCTAAGTTAGGCAAGCTCAATCAATTAGTAAGAATTCCATTTCCAAAATCAAATATATATCATAAATATAACTATAAGAAACTAATCTAATTAACAAAACAAGAAATTGAAAAATCGTCGCAAAAAGTCGACCCGGGATCACGTCTTAGCATCGGTAAAAGTAAACAAATATGAACTCTCATTCACTCAGGAGTTCACTCATACCAAAATAATCCAAATCCGGTATCAAAATCCGAATCAAAACTCAAAAATTTAGTCGAAGAACTTTCTAACTTTTCCTCCAAGTTTCTAAAACAAATTACATAATTAAATGATAAAATCATCGATATATTAGTGGAATATAACCATAAATTATTTAAGAATGATTACCCAATAGCTACCTCGGAAGAAACCCCAAATCATTGCCCAATTCCGAGCTCTGAAATTCCAAAAGTGTGAAAATGATATCAAACCCTCGAAATCCTTCTTTTATGTCCAGCGATTGTCGCACCTGCGGGACCTTAGGCGCACCTGCGGAAAGTCCATCACAAGCGCGGAATTGACTTAATAGTGATGGATCCACTTCTGTGATGATGTGGACGCACCTGCAGACAGTGGTCTGTATCTGCGAAGTCCGCACTCATCTCGCCTTCCACTTCTGTGATCCCTTCTCTGTAGCAGCGGCTCCGCTTCTGCGCTACCTTTGTTGCACCTGTGACCATAGAGTTCCTATAACAGAGCCGCATTTTCGAGCTCTCTTCTGCACGTGCGAGCCCGTATATGCAGTTTCCCCACAATAGGTGCAAAAAGTCTAGAAGCTTGAAAGCTTCAGCAATTTACACAACTTCGATTTCGATCCGTTAAGCATCCAAAACTTAGCCGAGGGCCCCGGGACCTCAACCAAACGTACTAATGAGTCTTAAAATACCATACAAACTTATTCAAGCCCTCAAATCACATCAAACAACGCTAAAGAACACAAAATTTTGCACACAAGTCCTATTCAATATTAAAGAACTACTCCACCTTCCAAAGTTTGAATCTGACCCCGATATCAAAAAGTGCACTTCTGGTCAAACTTTTCAAAAAGTTTAACTTTTTCCAAATCAAGCCTAATTCAGCTATAGACCTCCAATTCACAATTGGAACATGATACTAAGTCGAAAATCACCCTGCGGAGCTATCAGAACTGTCAAAACTCCATTCCAGAGTTATCTTCACACAATTCCAACTATAGTCAAAATCCTAAGACTTAAGCTTCCATTTTAGGGACCAAATGTCCCAAAACACTTCTAATCCATAAATACAACCTCATGGCAAGTCATAAAACTTGAAAAAGCTATGAGGAAAGAAGTAAATAGGGTTCGAGGATATTTCTCTCAAAACAACTGGCCAGGTTATTACACTAATACAAAAAGTGAGTAGTACTAGGGCATGGAAAATGATCAAGGGCAGATGTAGTGTGCGTTGTAGGTCCTGCATTCACGAAGCTTTGGAATCTTAGGTCTATGTGTTCATGATAGGGTCCACATGTTCGCGTAGAGGAAAGGTCAGTGGGGAATCAGACCATAAGCCTATGCGTTAACGGAGGCTTGGGGGCAGTTTCATCATGTTCGCGAGTGGGACCTTCCATTCACGTAAGAGGTTTTCTGGGCAATAAATTTTTGTGCTGAAGGTGATGATATTTCATCATTATAGAAGAAGAAATACTTGGGAAATAGATTAAAAGTCAAAATAGAGGGGTTTTCTTTCATTTTCATTTTGGGTCTTTGAGAGTTCGGATTTAGGCGATATTTTGGGTGATTTTCAGAGAAAACATTTAGGCAAGGATTCTTGAATTATTTTTTTTGTTATATTATACTAGTCTATCATTAATTTATTCATTTAATTAAGGATTTTGGTGGTGAAATTGGGGGGGAAAAGTGTAATATTCTTAGGCCAAATTTTGAGGTTTCGATCGATGTTTTTGTATCGGATTTGAGAAATTTTTGTATGGGTGGACTTGTGGTTGAACTGTGTTTGTATTTTATGACTTTTACCCGATTTTGAGATGTGGGCCTGGGTCGACCTTTTGGAGTAATTTTCCAATTCTTCCGTGAATTCATAATTTCATTATTTTGACTAGTTTCTTATAGTTTTATTTGTAGTATGTAATTGCTTTTTGCTAGATTTGGACAGTTCAAAGTTCGAAAGTCGAGGGAAAGATTTTTTTATTGATTGATTTTGCGAGGTTTGAGTTAAGTGACTTGTCTAACATTGTGTGGGGGAAATCCTATTAGGATTTGTATATGTATACGGTCAAAATCAAGAAGGCCGATTGGGGCCATATGGAGTTACGAGCACGGTCCAGGGCACGCCCTCGAAGCACTCTTCTCGAAGTGTTGCACCGAAGGCCCATTTTTACTCAACTCGAGGCAGCATGAAAATCGATAACCATCATGGAAAGGCGTGAAATTCCTATCATTTATTGAATATGTACTATGTTAGAATTTTGCACCCCCCCCCCCCGATAAAAGGGACCGCTGTCATCTTGTAAAGGGAGATAACATTATTAATGAACACATCAAATACAATACAACATTCTCTGATCTTTACTCTAACAATTGTTCTTCTCATTTATTGCTTATACCTTCATCATTTGTTGAGTGATCATTCATTATTATTCATTCATTACTTATCATTAGCCACTAAAGGCCATATTTGTGGCCCTATTATTGATCCTTCATCAATGGCTCGTTAGCCCGTCTAGACCTCGAGGTTCCGCTCCAATGAGATTGAGTCCTTGTTCCAACTAGCTCAAGACCTAGACTTACGACCCGTTTAGTTTGCATTCGTTTTTTCTTTACCTGTGCTTAGCATCTAGTGCCTAACAACTAGTAGTGAAATAAATCACGTATTTTTAGAACCATAATATCAAATATAACTTTAGTAATATTTTAAAGGTAAACAGTATTGTTGGAACAATTTTTGATATATGAGTGTCGTGTATACGAGGTGACGAATGTAGACATTGGCTAAATGTTGAAATTCTAGATTTTTCTAAGTAGTTACCTTTTATGCCTTAATTGAGTTATTCTAGCATATGCAGTCATCATGTTTATCCTAATTTCACATGATAACGCATCTCATCTCTTAATTGCAAATTTGTACATCATGCTTCCTTTATTTTTCGTATTCATTCTTTAACTTTTGGATTCCGTGCTTGTAATATAATTATTTCACTTACTACATGTTGACTTTCTTGATTCTTGTTGAGATGACTATTTGGTTGCACTAGGTTTTTTCCGTGCGGAGTGTTATTGGCACGATGTTTCTTTCGTACGGAGTGGTATTGGCATGAGGTTTCATTTGTGGATAGAGTTATTGGAATGAGGTTTGTTCTGTGTAGAGTGTTATCGTGGCACAAGATTTCTACCGTGCGGTGGTTCAGCTTTTTAGTGGAACTAATGATATAAGGAGAAATATGCACTGTTTTAAAAAAATAAGAGACGCTTGAAATGAAAAAAAACAAAAAATAGTTTGATTGTTCTGAAAAATATTCCTTGATAAGTGGTGGCTCCTGATGTAATTGTGCTTAAAGAAGTATGGAGTTAATATATATTAATGTGAAGGTGGAGTTATGGTTAGACATAAGTGTGTGGTTTTAAATGTTAAAAGTGTGTTTATTAAGGTGCTTAGGGAGGTGGAGTCACTCTTATATCTAAATGTATCCGACCTGACCCGCAGCCTATATTACAATCAATTAAAGTCATACTTGATCCTAGACCGAATGAGCTCGATTAGTAAAGTAGTAAACTACGGGCAAGCCTATGGTGCATCATTGTGGCATATGAATGTTATTTCTAAGTGTGAGTGAATTCTTTCTATCTTGACTTCCTAAGTGTTCTTAAAATTTATTGTGTTGAACTACTCTTTTTTGTTGTGCGAGGGCACTTGATTCATGAAGGAAAGTTAATATCAGTGACCTTTATGTTAGAGTAAGTAGGTGAGTTGTTAATAATGCATGGTACTTGTGAGTCAAATCTTGAGCTGAAGATGTTACGATTTTCTTCTTAGTCTATTTTAAATATTCTTCGTGTGATGAGTTAGGAGGATTGTTTAAAAAGGTCGTGTCTATATAAAGTGTAGTTTGATTTCTCGAAGAAGAGCAATGGTTTAAGTGTGGAGTATTTATTGTAGGCTATAATTATGTATTTTAGTCGCTTATTGAACTCTAATTTATGCACTTTAATTGAGTTTTAGCTTTAATTGCTAGTGTTTTGCACTAATTCTATATTTTATGCCTTCTAGGAGAGATTCCGATCTACGTGGATGTTATGGAATGAAATTAAGTTATTACAAAGCTTTGAAGTCTGAATAAAAGCCCAAGGATTATTTTGAGATCATGTTAGGGGAACAACGGATGATACTGCAAAGAAACGAAAAATCGAGCAGCCATACTGCGCACTATCTAGTAAAATACACATACCTTTTCACTCAAAACATTGTTTGGCCTCCACAGTACATTAATGGAAATCTAATTCAAAAGGCTACAACTTTCATGTTTTATATTTTTTCAAATTCCCATAGAAGAGGGTGAAAAGAGCGCAGCAAGTGTATGGGCACGCACTAACCGCGCATATGGGGCATAAAGTGTGAAAACTGCGCACTAACCGTGCATATGGGTTAGAAAGTTTCCTTTTTTGCATAGGACAATTGGGATCGACCCTACTTGGTATATATACATGGAAAATGGTATTTTGAGGACTTTTGACACACTTTAGACATATGGAGAGCACGGAGCCGCCGTGGAGACTGGTGATTCAACCTAAGTAGGAAAGAACACAGTAGAAGCAAGGTAGAGAATTCTTCTACGAGTTTTTCTCTTCATTCTTCCGATTTCCATTATCGGCTATGAATTCTAGTATTGTAGTTATCCATTCTATTATGAACAGCTAATTCGTTATCTAGGGTTGTGACGACCTGGACGGTCATCTTAAGAATTAACGCCCCGATCCCCTCTTAACTGCTTCCCTTAAGTTCATTTCTGCTATTCTAGTTTGTTGAGACATTCAGTGTTGTGTTTCGGAGAGTTTTGGGACATTTAGTCCCTAAATGAGAGCTTCAGTGTTGAAAAGTGGTCCATAGTTGGAACAGTATGAAGCCATCCTCAAAATGGAAAACCGATGGTTCTGTTAGCTCCTTTAGGTGATTTTGGTATTGGGAGCATGTTCAGAATGTATTTTGGAAGTCCGTAGCTCATTTAGGCTTGAAATGTCGAAGTTTGAATTTTTAAAGTTTCCGGTCCGATAGTGAGTTTTTGATCCGAGGGTCGGATTGGAATTCTGAAAGTTCTAGTAGCTCCTTCATGACATTTGGGACGTGTGTGCAAAATTTCAGGTCATTCAGACGTGTTTTGGTTAGGTTTCTGATCGAAAGTGTATTTTGATGAAATTTGAAGTTCTTAGGCTCAAATCCGTGATTTAATCGAGTTTCTGACGTTGTTTTAGGTGTTTTGAAGATTGGTACAAGTTTGAATGAGGTATTAGGTATTATTGGTGCTTTTGATTGAGGTCCCGGGGGTCTCGGGTTGATTTCGGGTGGTTAACGGAAGAATTTGAGATGTGTGCAGCAGCTGATTTATTGTTCCTTCTGGTATTTCTGCATCTGCGGCTTGGAAACCGCAGATGTGGCACCGCAGAAGCAGCTATTGCCCCTTTCCCTTAGACACGGCAGAAGCGGTTCTTCTCCCCCATAAGTGTAGCCGTAGAAGCAGCCTATCCACCGCAGAAGCAAAGCCTAGTGGCCCCCTGGCTTCCGCAAAAGCGGATTGCCCCTCGCAGATGCATTTTCGCACCTGCCGCTTCTTTATCGCAGATGCGGTCCTGGCCATTTAATTGAAGACCTCAGAAGCAACTTGTTTCCACATAAACGGGACCGCAGAAGTGATCCCTTGTCCACAAAAGCGGAAATGCCTGTTCTGATATACAAAATTCGAGGGTTTGATTTCATAAGTTAGAAAAGTCAAATTGAGCTCGGGGAGCGGCGATGTTTTGAGGGTTTTGAAGAGAAGATTATTGGGTAATATTTTCTTAATCCCTTCTAGTTATATTTCATCATTTTGTAGTTAAATCCATCATTAAAATTCGAATTTGGGATTAAAAGTTGGGTAAAACTTTATAGCCTAAACTATTGGGATTTGAGTGGGTGTTTGACCTCCGATTTGAAAGATATTTATATGGTTAGACTCATGAGAGTACGAGGGTTCTGAAAGTTTTAAAATTATTTGATTATGAGACGTTGGCCTGAAGGGCATTTTGGTCATTTTACCTAATTTCATGCCGTAGCTTTGAATTAAATAGAAAAACCAGTTGTTTGCGATGTTATTTACAATGTGTAATTGAATTGAATTGATTTGGGCCATTTGGAGTCAAATACTCATGGCAAGGGCGTGATTTCTATTTGATTTTGAACCGGTTCGAGGTAAGTGGCTTGTCTAACCTTGTGTGGGGGACCTTTCCCCTTAGGATATGATATTTGGTAATTAAATGCCTTGTACGTGAGGTGACAAGCATGTACTTGAGCTAATTGTTGGAAATCCATTTTTACTTGAAGTATTTAAATTGAGTTCTTCCTGCTTATCATTTTATTTTGAATTGCAAGTTTATCCTATGCTAGTTTACAGAAGCATGTTTATTTGACTTATTTGCTTAAGTTCTTAAACTATCTTGGTTGTATTACGTGAAGCATGTTAGGCTAGGATTTTCTATTATTTGTTTTGAGTAAGCTTTGTGTTGGGCTATCATTGTGTGTTTTAATTTGGGACTACAAGACGGCATCCCGGGAGATCCCCTTGTACTTATTATGTTCTGGACTGAGTTTCGGGATACCAAGAGATCCCTAGCACATGAAAATGTTAGATTTGAGGATACCAAGAGATCCTCGGGATACCAAGAGATCCCTTATATATATGATAAGGATACCAATAGATCCTCGGGATACTAAGAGACCCCTAGTGTATATGATGAGGATACCAAGAGGTCCCTAGTATATATGATGAGGATACCAAGAGATCCTCGGGATACCAAGAGATCCCCGGCTATTATTTCCTGTTGTGAGTAGCATCCCTAATATTGTTTTACTTCTGCCTTCTAGTACTGAATTCCTTATTTGTCCTGTTCGGATTCTCGCTGTAGACTTTAGCTGTACTATTTTTCCTTATCTTATTGTATATTATGCTTATTTCAGTAGGGCCCTGACCTTCCTCGTCACTACCCAACCGAGGTTAGGCTTGGCACTTTCTGAGTGTCGTTGTGGTGTACTCATGCCCCTTCTGCGCATGTTTTTTTCATGTGCAGATCCAGGTTCCTCCACCCAGGCGTACTATCATCGAGGCGGAGAGATCTAGTGGAGACTTCGAGGTATATTTGCAGTGTCCGTAGACCGAAGAGTCTCATTCCTTATTCTATCTGTAGTGTTTAGATTCTATCATACTTTTTATGTAGACATTCTGGAGATTAGAGCATTTACAATATTTCTTTTAGCCTATGTTTCTTGTGAGTTTCTGGGTTTTGGGATTGAGTTGCAGACTTCCACATTTCTTTTGAGTTGTATAGGCTGAGCGGCCTTATATGCATTTATTACTTTAATATGTTCAGTTTTAATTAATTATTTCGCAAGTTAGGTTGTTATTTCCGCATATGTTAGGCTTACCTAATTGTAGGGACTAGGTGCCATCACGAAATATTCATGGAGGGTGAACTAGGGTCATCACAAGTTGGTATCAGAGCTCTAGGTTCATAGAAGTCACGTAAAACAGGCCGGTTTATTAAAGTCCCATTGATCGGTACAGAGACGTCTATACTTATCTACGAGAGGCTATGTAACTATTTAGGAAAAATCTTCATTTCATTTGATTTCCTTGTCGTATGATATTTTTGACATCAATTCTAAATTTCTGTCTTCTATTCTCTCACAGATGGCGAGGACACGTGCTACTTGAGATGATCAGGCACCTGCGCCCTCTACTACAGTCGCCAGAGGCCGAGGCCGGGGGAGAGGTCGAGGACGCGCACATGGTACAGCCAGACCACCTGCGCGAGCTGCCACCGAGGTACCACCAGCAGATCCAGCCGGAGCCTAGGCACCTGGCACGCCTACGACTGCCACCACTACTCCAGCTCTCCATGACACTTTGGCTCAGTTCATGAGTATGTACACTATGTTGGCTCAGCAAGGGTTACTTCCACTTGATGCAGCCATATCCCAGGCTGGGGGAGGAGCACAAATTCCCACCATCCGTGCTCCTGAGCAGCGAGTGCAGGTTGAGAAGGCTCCCGAGATTATTCCCGCACCGCCTGCAGCACCAGTCCAGCCCGAGGATGGGTCAGCTGCTTTAGAGGACGAGCAGTAGAGACTTGAGATGTTCAAGAAGTATGATCACCCAGTGTTCAGTGGGCTAGTATCAGATGATGCCTTGGGATTTCTAGAGGAGTGTCATTGTATTCTTCGCACTATGGGCATAGTGGAATCCAGCGGGATTTCTTTCACTGATTTTCATCTTCGGGGAGCCGCCTATGATTGGTGGCGTACTTATGAGATAAACAGTCCAGTCGAGGGTGCTTCACTGACTTGGACCCAGTTCTCGGATATGTTTATAAGAGAGTTTGTTCCCCAGAGTCTCAGGGATGCATGGCGTGCAAAGTTTGAGCATTTGCGCCAGGTGCTATGACCATTTCAGAGTACGCTATCCATTATATTAAATTTTCCAGGCATGCACCGGCCTTGGTTGCTACAGTTTGAGAGAGTGTTCGCAGGTTCATTGAGGGTCTTATTCCACCCATCAGATCTAGCATGGCTCGAGAGTTGGAGATGGACATTCCTTATCAGCAGGTAGTGAGCATTGCTAAGAGGATTGAGGGTATGCTCGCCAGAGAGCGATGGGAGAGGGAGGCCAAGCGGTCTCGAGAGTCGGGCAACTACTCTGGTGCTTGTACCCTAGCATCAGGTCATCATGGTAGGGGTTATATGTGTCGCCCCTTTCATTTAGCTCTTCCAGCAGCCAGCAGTGCTCCAGCTATGCCTATACCTCAGGAGCCTTACTATGCACCTCCAGTTTCTAGTGCGCCTCCTGCGCGGGGTGCATTCAGGGGTCAGTCGTGCATGTGTGGCTCGAGCCAGTCATCACCACTGCGCCCTCCCAGATCTTGTTTTGAGTTTAGAGATACCCATCACGTGGTGAGGGATTGCCCTAGACTTGGGAGGAGTGCCCCCCTCAAACTTCTCAACCATAGCTTCTCAAGCCATGATCGCAGCTCTAGCTGCTACCCCACCTACCCAGCCGGCTAGGGGCTGAGGTCGAGGAGATAGAGGTCTCTTGAGAGAGAGGGGCCGGGCCAGATATTATTGTATTCCTACTCGTACTGAGGTTGTTGCCTCCGACTCCATCATTACAGGTATTATACTGGTTTGTCACAAAGAGGCATCGGTTCTATTCGATCCGGGCTCTACTTATTCTTATGCGTCTTCTTATTTTGCTTCGCATTTGGGTATGCCTCGGGATTCTTTGAGTGCCCCCGTTTATGCTTCTACTCTTGTGGGAGATCCTCTTATTGTGAACCGTGTTTATCAGTCATGTTTGGTTACTATTCGTGGTTTTGAGATCAGAGCGAATTTATTGTTACTCGGTATGGTAGATTTTGACATTATTTTGGGCATGGACTGGTTGTCACCCCATTTTACTATTCTTGATTGTCACGCCAAGACCGTGATGTTGGCTATGCCAGGTATTCCGCGTATTGAGTGGAGTGGTACTTTAGATCACAACCCCAGTAGAGTTATCTCTTTTCTTAAAGCTGAGCGTATGGTTGAGAAGGGGTGTGCCGCGTATTTAGCTTATGTGAGAGATATCAGTGTTGATACCCTTTCTATTGATTCAGTTCCAGTGGTACGGGATTATCCCGATGTATTCCTAGCTGATCTTCCAGGCATGCCGTCCGATAGAGATATTGATTTTGGCATTGATCTATTGCCGGACACTCAACCCGTTTCCATTTCTCCGTATCGCATGGGTCCTCCTGAGTTGAAGAAATTGAAGGATGAGTTGTAGGAATTTCTTGGTAAGGGTTTTATTCGGCCTAGTGTTTCACTGTGGGGTGCTCCTATCTTGTTTGTGGAGAAGAAGGATGGTTCTATGCGTATCTGTATTGATTATCGAAAGTTAAACAAAGTTACAGTGAAGAATTTTTATCCTTCACCTCGTATTGATGATCTGTTTGACCGGCTTCAAGGCGCACATGTGTTTTCTAAGATAGACTAGCACTCAGGTTACCATCTGTTGAAGATTCAGGAGCCAAAGATCCCGAAGATTGCCTTTAGGACTCGGTATGGTCATTACGAGTTCCTTGTTTTGTCATTTGGGCTGACCAATGCCCCCAACAGCTTTTATGCATTTGATGCACAGTGTGTTTAGGCCATATCTTGACTCATTCGTTATTGTTTTTTTATGATATTCTGGTGTATTCCCGGAGTCAGGAAGATCATGAGCAGCAGGATCGTGCTTCAGACCTTGGGGGAGAAGATGTTATATGCAAAGTTCTCAAAATGTGAGTTTTGGCTGAGTTCTGTGGTAGTCTTAGGCCACTAGATTTTGAGTGAGGGTATTCGGGTGGATCCGAGGAAGGTAGAGGCCGTACAGAGTTGGCCCAGGCCGTCGTCAGCTGTAGAGATTCACAGTTTCCTTGGTTTGGCGCGCTACTACCGTCGCTTCTTGGAGGGATTTTCATCGATTGCGGCCCCTATGACTAGATTGAACCAGAAGGTTGCCCCATTTCAGTGGACAGAGGAGAGTGAGGTGAGCTTTTAGAAGCTCAAGACAGCTTTGACTACAGCCCCAATTTTGATGTTGCCTACAGATTCGGGGTCTTATACTATCTATTGTGATGCCTCGAGAGTTGGCCTTGGAGCGGTGTTGATGCAGGATGGTAGGGTGATTTCCTACGCGTCCAGACAATTGAAGATACATGAAAAGAATTACCCTATCCATGACCTTGAGTTAGCTGCTATTGTTCATGCCTTAAAGATCTAGCGTCATTATTTGTACGGTATGCCTTGTGAGATCTATACTGACCACCAGATCTTATAGCACTTGCTCAAGCAAAGGGATCTAAATATGCATCAGAGGAGGTTGTTAGAGTTGCTGAAGGATTATGAAATTACTATTCTGTATCACCCTGGCAAGGATAATGTGGTGGCGGATGCCTTGAGTCGCCGGGCGAAGAGTTTGGGTAGTTTGGCATATTCCTATGGCGATGGATGTTCAGGCCTTATCCAGCCAATTTGTGAGATTGGATATTTCGGAGCTCAGTCGGGCTCTAGCCTGTGTGGTTTCCCGGTCTTCCCTATTTAATCGTATCCAGGAGCGGCAGTATGATGACCCTCATTCGCTTGTCCTTTAGGACAAGGTTCAGTATGGTGATGCCAGAGATGTGACCATTGGAGATGACGGGGTATTGAGGATGCAGGGCCGGATTTGTGTGCCCAATGTTGATGGTCTTCGAGAGAAGATTCTAGCAGAGGCCCATAGTTCGCGGTATTCCATCCATCGGGGTGCCGCGAAGATGTATCAGGACTTGAGGCAGCACTATTGGTAGAGGCGGATGAAGAAAGATATAGTTGGTTATGTGTCTAGATGCCTCAACTGCGAGCAGGTGAAGTATGAGCACCAGCACCCGAGAAGGTTGCTTCAGTAGATAGAGATCCCCAAGTGGAAATGGGAGCACATCACTATGGACTTTCTATCGGGACTCCCAAGGACCTTGAATAAGTTTGATCCCATTTGGGTCATTGTGGATCGGCTGACCAAGTCCGCTCATTTCATTCCTGTGTGTACCACTTATTCATCATAGCGGTTGGCGGAGATTTATATTTGGGAGATCGTTCGTCTGCATGATATTCCAGTTTCTATTATTTCAGACAGAGGTACCCAGTTTACATCGTGGTTTTGGAGAGTCGTGTAGCGGGAGTTAGGCATTCGGGTGGAGTTAAGCACAATAGTTCACCCCCAAACGGACGGACAATCCGAGCGCACTATTTAGATTCTTGAGGATATGCTCCGTGCGTGTGTGATTGAGTTTGGAGGTTCTTGGGATCATTTCTTGCGATTGTCGGAGTTTGCTTACAACAACAGTTATCAATCCAGTATTTAGATGGCACCGTATGAGGCTTTATATGGTAGGAGGTATAGATCTCTAGTGGGTTGGTTTGAGCTGGGTGAGGCTAGGCTATTGGGCACAGAGTCGGTTCAGGATGCATTGGAGAAGGTCAAGATGATTCAGGCTAGACTTCGTACAGCCCAATCCAGACAGAAGAGTTGTGCGGATAGGAAGATTCGTGATGTTTCATATATGGTTGGCGGGGGGGTTCTGCTTTGGGTTTCATGTATGAAAGGCGTCATGAGGTTTTAGAAGAAAGGAAAGCTGAGTCCGAGGTTTATTGGCCCTTTTGAGATCTTGAGGCGAGTTGGGGAGGTTGCTTATGAGCTTGCCTTACATCCCAGTTTGGCCGGAGTTCATCCGGTATTTCATGTTTCGATGCTCTGGAGGTATCACGGTGACCCGTCGCACGTGTTGGATTTCATTTCAGTCTAGTTTGACAAGGATCTATCTTATGTTGAGGAGCCAGTGGCTATATAGGACAGGTAGATCCAAAAGTTGAGGTCAAAGAACATAGCTCAGTGAAGGTCCAATGGCGGGGTCAGCCGGCCGAGGAGGCGACTTGGGAGACCGAGCAGGATATGCGCAGCAGTTACCCTCAACTTTTCACTACTTCAGGTATGTTCTCTATGCTCGTTCGAGGACGAACGAATGTTTAAGTGTAGGAGGATGTGATGACCTGGCCGGTCTTCTTAAGAATTAACACCCCGATCCCCTATTAACTTCTTCCCTTAAGTTCATTTCTGCTAGGGGTTTCTAGGCTTCTAGTTGGTCGCCACGTTGTATGCTTCCGTTGGTGTACGAGGTTCCGTTGACCTATTGTGTGTCCTATGACTCCGCATCTGCTTGGATCTATCCGAGCACGTTATCGGGATTTTGTGGCTGCATTCCAGTAGCCAAGACAACCATGATGTTTTACCCATGGGTTTCGAGGTTATCATTCTCGCCTCTATTTATCGAGCCAGACATTTCGATCTGAAATCAAGAGATCATGGACAAGAAAAAGTGTGAAACATTTCTCCTCCTTGTGAAACAGATCCCTGCATAGCAGCATAGCAGCCATAATTGTGGTAAAATCAAAACCTTAGAGCGGGAATTTGAGCGAGGGCTTCAAATTTAAAATTGTAAAGGACCTAATGCAACAAAGAAAAACTCTGTGAAGAAGGATAGCTACTTAGAATAACGGGATCCTCAAAGGAGGGAAGACAAACCGACATATATAGAGATAGCACTGACTGTCCACCTGCCTAAAAGGCCAATCAAAAATACTGATTAAGCCATTATCACTTAGGGAAAATTTACCGGCACGATCACCTTGGTCATTTCATTACCACGTCATACAATTAACGTTGTCGTACGGCATTTCGGGGATCAAAGACCTGCGCATGAAAAAGCCTCGAGATGGTACCCATTCTCGAGAACGTTTGTCGAGAAGAAGATAGGCTCAAAGGAGTCGTTGATATCATTACAAGCCTCGAGGTGGTACTCGATCTTGAGGACCTCTGTCAAAAAGAAGATAATCTCTAAAAACCTACACATATGGGCCTGACCTCGAGGTGGTGCCTTACCTTGAGAATTTCTGCTATTGCAAGTACGGGTTATTTCCCCGATCCTCCGACCCTCGAGCTACCTGAACCCGGGCCGATTTTTGTTCAAAAATTACTAATAAAACCTTAGGGAAATTTCTCGCCTTTAGGTCGAGTTAAATGTCTTCTCGGTTACTTTAATCCAGGGGCCATCCAAATCCAGGCGAACCCTCGTCTGGGATCTATCTGTAACTCCTTAAGGTTATCTTCACTCTAAGTTCAAAACAAGTTTTCCAGAGGCCCGAGCTGGAGAAAATTCCCACTCGAGGGCTGCGTTCGAAAGCCTAAAGCTATCTTTATTCTCAGACGTCCAAGCAAGTTCCCCCTCGTGGACTATAGACGGGATCTAGAAGGCTAGGTTTTGTTCTATAAATTTAAAGTGCTATTCTCACTCAGGGGTCACGACGGCCAAAGCTTGTATCAATCCAACCCGGGCTCAGTCCGAGGAATGACAAAGGGCTCCACAGGATATCGTATTGACCAATCAGGAGCTAGGAAAATACTTACACCCAGGCCCGATATTCGAACCGGTCAGTAAAGCCGTGCATTCAGATTCTTCTCAAACGCTAATAAACAGAAATCCAGCATAAATCAAAGAAAAATTGAAGAAACCTCTTTGCATTAATAAACGATGATTAAGAAAAGCCCATGAAGGGACCGTACACATGACTACAAAATCCTGTGAAGGTTCCTTACACATAAACAATAAAGCAAAAGTAACAGCTAAAAGTCTAATCTACTCTCACGGTACATCGGGGCTCTACCTCGACCTAACAATCGGTGTCTTCAAAGATGAGGAAGAAGCAGAAATGATGAAGAAGCAGAAAAAGATGAAGAGGGTGCCATAGCTCACCAAAAAGCAGAAGCTTTTAACAGGCTAAGAAAATTGCAGCCCGATAGAGGACTTAGCGAGCGCAGACCTTGCTGGCACGACTAGTTTGAGTCCACTTCTTGGAACATTTTGCCTTGAACCTTAGTAGCTGGTACCGCCGCTTCACTCCACGGAAAGCAAAAGGGGTGAAGCGCCACATCTAGCCGAAGTACGGAGGTGAGCAATTGTGTAAAGTTTTAACATCCTCTAGAGCAACAGTGTAAAGTTGAAATATCTTCCTAACTAGGAGGAAATCTGACGCCCCCTCCCCTCCCCCCTCCCAATCATCTCGAGCCAATAACGATAGTAGTAACAATAACAAACCAGTAAAATTCCACTCAAGTAGGGGAAAGCTCAGAATAAGAGCCATAACATGACTGGCAATAACACTGTCATATGAACTTGCGGCCACAGGATTTAAACATGAGAAATAAAATTGGATGAAGATGAATAGAAGTAAGAAGCCAAAGGGTGTTGAGGAATAACTGAATGAAGTTTTTATTCGAGAAATATTCCATTCCTAGAAAGGAGGAAGTATAACCAACAACGTAATCAATGCCTCTAGGAAACGTGTGGACGCCACAATAAATGTTTTGGGTGAATGGATCGATAGGTGCATTCAATGCATTTTGGGAAACAAAGTGGCAACAATATCACCGATTTGGATAATGTAAACCGGCGGTACATTGAATGGTTTTGGAAATATTAACCAATACGGCGCTTCAGTTATCGCGAGGGCTTATGACATCATTGCAAAAGGCACATTGAGATCGGTGTCAAAATCATTTCTTATCATTTTAATCTAAGAAACGTAGGGACTAACTCTATATGGTAGAAATTGGTGGTCCAATTTCATGATCACTCAGGCACCTCATAAAGATCACCCCCAGAAGGTTCGAATTTCTGCTCCAGTTTTGACCCCGAGGGTTCTCAACGATCGACCTCGAGGCAGTGCAAACCAATGGCTATGACGCACTAATGGGTATTTCCCAAGGCACATGATTAAAAGTTGACCTAGCCTACCGGGCTAGTTCAGGCCAACACAGTGGCATTAACTGGCTATGCCAACCTTATGTCTTTTCTGAAAATGCATTTTGTACCATGTTAAGATTTGCCTCATCTACAATGGGGACCCTTCTCATTTTGTAAAGATCATCTGATATGTAATATTTAATATACAAGAACATTATCTCTGCTCTCTAAATAAACATATTCTCTTGATTTCACTTCTTATATTCATTACTTATATTAATAATGTTCTATTTATTGTCCTTCATTTATTGCTCATTATTAGTCATAAAAGGCCTCCATCAAGGCTTTCATAACTGTTAATCCTCCATCGACTGCCCTCGGCAGTGCATCCGACTCGACCTCGATGCCCCGAATACATGAGATCGAGGCCCCCAGCTACCCACCATTCGGTTCGATTATTACATTATCTACAATTTAGCATCTTAATTTCTAATCCTTCACCTGCATCTATTACCTAAAAACTAGCATAAAAATAAATCACATATTTATAGAACCACGAATTAAAATCTAATTGTTATTACCATTTTCAACGTAAACACTTTCATAAGGTCAAGACTGCTTTGACTACAGCCTAGTATTAGTATTACCTACAAGTTTGGGTTCTTATAATGTGTATTGTAATGCATCGCGTATTTGTTTCTGTACGGTGTTGATGCAAGACAGTAGGGTGATTGCCTACGCGTCTAGACAACTGAATGTGCATGATAAGAATTATCCTATCCATGACAACGAATTAGCAGCTAATGTTCATGCCTTGAAGATTTGGCGGAACTATTTATACGGTGTCCCTTGTGAGATCTACATCGATCATCAAAGCCTGCAACATCTATTCAAACAGTAAGATCTCAACTTGCATCAATAGCGGTTTTAGAGTTGCTTAGGGATTGTGACATCACCATTTTGTACCATCCTGGGAAAACCAGTATGGTGGCCGAAGGTCGTAAGGCAGCGAGTTTGGTCTAGCATATCTTCTAGAAGCAGAGACGCCATTAGCATTGGATGTTCAGGCCTTGACCGAGCAGTTTGTTAGATTTCATGTTTCTGAGCCAAGCCAAGTTCTGGCTTGTGTGATCTTTTAGTCCTCTAATTATGAAGTGTGAGGGAGCATCAATATAATTTTCCTTATCAGATCATCCTTAAGGACATGCTTGCGCACGGTGATGCTAAGGAGGTTATTATTGGAGATGGTGGCGCATTGAAAATACATGGGCAGGCTATGTGTGTCTAATGTAGAAAAATTGCGTTAGTTGATTTTTCAAGATGCTCACAGTCATGCTACTCCATTCATCTAGGTGACACAAAGTTATATCAGGACTCGAGGTAGCATTATTGGTCGAGGAGAATGAAAGACATGGTGGAGTACATAGCTTGGTGCCTAAACTGTCAGCAGGTGAAGTATGAGCATCAGCGACCAGGTGAATTGCTTCAGAAGTTAGAGATTGTGGAGTGGAATAGGGAGCAGATCACTATGGAATATGTTGTTGTGCTCCCACGGACTTAGAAAAAGTGTGATGCGGTTTGGGTAATTGTTGATAGTTTGAGCAAACTAAAATAAAAACTTTTTTTATTTTTTTATTTTTTTTTTCATTTTTTCAAAAATCCGGCAGCATTTCGATACTATTTGGGCATTGGTTTTTCAAACAAATGATTA